>CM021792.1:4945065-4987558 GCA_011076525.1 Nettapus auritus | reverse complement strand
GGGCTTTCCCATCAATCACCTGTGAGCACCACTGCCAGCCCTGTAAAACCCTTAATAAATGATGCTAAAACAACTTTCATAGGGTACTAAAGTTCATATTAATAACTAATAAATGATTAATGTGCATGTGTTAACAAGCTGCCACTGCTATTAATCTGTTATTAATTATTAATTGAGTGTTTATAAGTATGCCCTGAAGCTGATGGGTGCAAACCCTCCTGCTTGCATGGAACGGGGGGGGGGGGGGGGGGGGGGGAGGGGGCCAAAGGGCTCCACAGACACAAGCGCATGCATGCGCGTACACAAACACACATACACATCCAGCAGCTCCGCTCCCTCTGCTGCACAGTCCCCGGCTCAGTTGGCAGCCCCAGGCACCACCGGCATTCCCAGAGACAGCGTGGAAATACCAGCATACCCTAACAGCATAGGTTTTAGTTTTCATGAAACGCCTCCGACGACGAGGCTGGAATCCAGGCACCAGGGTCTGCACCACAGTTCACTGGCTGGGGGAACTGAGGCACTGGTGGGTGCTGTGGCAGGGCCAAGGATCCGGAGCCAGCAGCACTGGGGGGAACTGGGGAAATTTCTGCTTCTAAGGAATATGTGGGGTCCCTTTCCCCATCCCATTGGCCCCAGGAGACACGCTGGCTCCGCACAAGGCCATCCCTGCCCTTGTCCAAGCTGCCACTGCTGTCCTCATGAGTCACTTGTCTGTCCCCAGTGTGCCTTGCTCAGGTGTAGACCTGTCCTTGTGTTCCCAGCAGTGGGATGTGAAGAGACTACTAAACATCCAGAAACACCCCATTTCCCTGCTCCCAGGCTCGGTAGGTGTCCTTCCTTTGGTCACCCCACAGCCCTGGCTCCCCTCAGTGTGGGACTGGGATGGTCACTGGGATAGGCACTGGGTGCCTGCGGGGTGGTGAAGCAAAGCAATGCCTCCATCTGCTGGAAGAGCCAGCCCTGGATGGCTCCCTCTCCCCTGCACCCCAAAACCCTGCACCCTGTGGGGATTCGGGAATGCTCCCAAGGTGCAACCAGCAACAAAGCAGCAGTGGTCCCAGTTGGAAAATGCCCCTTGGCCTCTGCAACTGGGCAGGGCAGGCACACACTGGGGTGTAAAAGAGGAAATTGGGGTTTTTCGTTTACTTCCTGCATGGGAAAAAAAAAAAAAAAAAAAAAAAAAAAAAAAATGTCAGGGACAGTGTCAGGGTTGCTGTACTGAAGAGTCCGGGTGCTCGGGGACCCAGAGCTGAGCCCCGTGGTTCCTGCAGCAGCTCTAGGGGTGGTAGAGTTGCCATGTCCAAGGCTGCTGAGAAACCAGCTCTGACCCCAGACAAGAGAAACCAGACCAGAGATGGGCCTGAAAAGTCCCTGCAGCAGCCAGGTATTAAGAATAACAACCAAAAAAAATGCCAACAAATAAAGGCAATTAGGAAGAAAGAAGCAATTTTCCAGCAGGTGCATTTAAAGATCTTATCCCCCACTGGGATGAGAAACCAATTTCCTTATAAATTAGAAAGACTTCATCTAAGTAGAAGTTCCCTGCCTCAGTTCCCCAGGCCCCCTGGCTGCAGAGTGTGGGGGTACAAAGGGTTTTGTGGCAGTGACTTCTGCCAGCCCTGCCAGTACCAAAAGCTGCTGAGTGCTCAGCAACTTTGGCAGAAGGTGGTCAGCAAATTTTGTCAGCCAACAGTGCCTAAACCCCTCCTGCTGCCCCGAAAATCAGCTTCCTGAGGTGCTCCATGGGGAAATCTCTCCCTCTCTCAAGCAGTGTCCTGCAATTTCTCATTTCTAGCAATTGCTAGAATTGAGCAATTTGGGGAGAAAATATCTGTGTGTGACTTTTTTTCTGTTTAGGGGGGAGATACACCCACCACATTTAGCAGCTGCTGGTGTGTTTTACCACCTTTAATTTGCAATTTGTGGTTGGAGTCGACATGTTGGCACAGAGTTGACAATTGGAGACCTAATTTTGCATTGTGGTTTAATGCTAGACACATTTACAGCCCAATTTCCCTTTTACCCAAAATACCAGTGACCATCCCCCTGCTTTCCCAGTAACAGTTTGGAGGTGTTTACCAGAAGTCACACGTCCAAACATCCAAAGTCCCTTCTTGCCCACCACAGGGCTCCTCTGACTGATGCCTTCTCCCTAGCTTTGTAGGGGAACATTCATGTCACTAACACTGTGTTTTTTATTCCTAGTGGTCCCTGGTTTATCCTGAATGTAACATTATTTATTAAGGAGAAAAACTGATGTTCCTTACATTTTACGATTTGCGTTTTTTTTAAATGGTTTGTTGTACAGTCATTAGCATAAATGACTTACCAAGATGAGGGAAACGTACTGACCCCATTGCCAAACACCATCAATAAGCCCAGAATCCCGATGAGTCTGAAATGCTCACCATTTCTATTCTTATTTTTACAACACTATAGCCCCGGGGGGAGCAGGGGGGACTACAAAGCCAAGCTTCCCACTCTGCAGTGCAAGTGGGAGCTGAGCCCACTGCATCCAGCAGGGAGAGCATCGTGACCAGCACGGGAAGGACGAAGCACATGCTGCCACCTCCCAGATTCTTGCACATCCTCCTGAATCAGGATTAAAATTCAGCTCAGCCCCAGCACATGCTTTATCAGTTCTAATATATGGTCTGTGCTTGGTAAGCACTGCAGGCAAACAGACAAACACAGCGGGTTTCTTGGTGCTGTCTAGGAAATGCACATTGCAAAATGCACCACAAGAAGCCCTATCGGTGGGCTATCTGTTTCTCAGGCACCAGCTAAGCACCAGTTAAGCCCCAGAACCAGCCTGTTCCACCACCATTCCTGTGGACATCTGTCTTGTCCCAGCTCAAGCTTCAAAAATACAGATGATGTTGCCTTTTCTGTGTATAAAGCCACATCTCCTGACGCCTGCTCATCCTCCAGCCTCAGGGCTCTCAGGCAAAATTCCCATGGTTTGCCTAAAGCTGGGACATGATTCAAGACAGCCCAAATTTCATTTTTTTTAGAGTGTTAAAAGAGCAACCTTGTCCTAGTGGTGAAAGACACCAGAGGGGGAATTTCCTGATTTGTAACGGCTGCAGAAAATCCCAGACAAAAAGAATAAATAAATAAATAAATATTTCCACCTCTCTGGTACATCTAGTGTAAAGCCATTGGAGAGCAGGGAATTCAAAAGCATTTTGGAAGGTTTTACAGCAGAAATCCCTCCCTGCAGCACCACTGCCATCCAGAAAGCACCCAGGAAGAGAAGTATGAAGTGTGTGCAAGCAGCAGGGGTGAAGCAAACACATTGCAACAACCTGCAGCAGGTCACAGTGCTCCCAACTGACAGTGGTGCAATCTGTGCTACCAGAGCACCCCAGGGTGACACGGGGATGGCTTAGGAGCGACACTGAGCCTTGAACTTATTTTAAGCTTGCTAGACACCGAGGAATGTGTTTTGAAAGTACATCTTCCTGCAAGTAGAGGCCATGACCAGCACGGGGGATCCCAGAATGAGGCGCCAGAGCATCTGCTGAAGACAGGGAGGCCCCAGCAGTGCCAGGAGATGAAGATGGAGCCCACCAGACCCCCACCGCTGCCAAGAAAATATCAGAGGTAACAACAAACTACTCTGCAAACGTGTCCCAGAATGGCACTTCCCAGCTGCACCCAGCAAGAATGCTCCAGCCCAAGGTTTTGCACCACTGCAAGATCCATGGGTGCAGCAGGGCAATAATGCATGGGGGGGAGATCTGTGCCAAAGCTTGAAGCTGTACAGGGATGCCACCAGCAGAAAATGGTGGGTTTCAAGAAAGCCAACATGGTTTCAGTACCGCTCATAACAGCAGGGTCAGAGGCCAGGATGGAGAAGTGAAACCCCACGGCTGGCTCCTTCCCACTGCTCTGTGTCCCTGCTCAGTGCTCGCGGGCTTGCTGCACGTCCCTCCTCATGCACAGACCCCTGGATCCCCTGAGCCCTGTCCCTGCTCAGTCAGGTGGGGCAACAAAAGCTTTTCCTGCCCTCACCCCACACCTTTCCCTCATTGTTGCATCCACCTCATGGCCACTGACCAGGGACACCAGGGCAGATATGAAATGATGGCTGTAGCCATGCACCAGCACATGCAAAACCCCAGGCAGCCTCCACCACACAGGAGCACCCCCAGTGCAGTGGCTGGAGTCACTGGGAGACCAAACTCCTCGCCTTTTATCTCCAAACCTCACAGTCATGTCCGCCCCAGCTGCTGCTTCCCCTTTTTCTTTCTTCTTCCCCAGAGCTAGTAGTGAGAGGAGCGGAAGCCCCTGGTGGGTGGAGGGGGGGGCAAGCTCTGACTCCCAGCTCTGTGCAGGGCCATGGCGCAGGCGGGGGGCCAAGTGCACGCCCACTGTGCCAGCCTGGACCTGGGGGGCCGAGCGCGCACCCGCTGTGCCAGCCTGGACCTGGGGGGTCCCACACCGCCCACCACCATGCCGGACACCCCAGGGGAACACCTGCTTCAGACCCCCGCCTCAGCCCTCATCTACAGCAACGTGGGTGAGTGACAACCAGGCTCCCCCGGGGACAGAACTATGCTGTTGTCCCCCCCCCCCCCCGCCCCCCCCCAACAACCATTCCCCCTTCTGTGCATGGCTTTGGGGCCGGAGAGGTGCGGCAGTTTGAATAACAGCCCCCTGTTCCTCCCTCCCCAGGAGAGCTGCGTGCCCACCTCGTCCCCACCAAGGCCAGCCGAGGGGATGGAGCCAGGAGAGTCCCCCCCCAGCCCGACCATGACCCCCGGCCTCCCCCATTGCCGAAAAAGCAGCTGCAGCGAGCAGAGTCCCTCCCGGAGCAGGGCCCATCGCGGCCCCGCCACGGCGACGCCATGCCATGGCTTGGAAGCACCCTGCTGCCACACCAGGAGGGGTGTCCCAGCTCCGGCCCCCCCTGGGCACCCAAGAAGCCCCTGGCTAAGTCCAAGAGCCTGGGGGAGGCCTGGAGCATCCCAGGGGAAGCCCTGACACCCAGCCCAGAGGAGCTGACATTCGGGACGGGGGACGCGGAGCTGGGCAGGCTGCTGCGGGGCCTGGAGGGACGGGATGGGCTGTGCACAGCCCTGGTGGGTTGCCAGGTGGCTAGCTTGGCCCGGCTGGTGGCCCAAGCCCAGGAGGGGCTGGTGGGACCCCCGGAGCGGCTGGGGGCAGAGCTGGCAGGGAAGGGCTGGGAAGCGCTCAGCATCCTGGAGCGGGAGCCATGCTGCCAGAGCGGCGATGCCTGGTATTTCCGCGTGGGATTTGCTTTTAGGCAAGCCCAGCTGGTGCTTGCAGCTAAGGTAAGCGGGGAGTTCGGGCAACAGGAGGGGGCTGCAGGAGAGTGTGACCCTGGGGTGGCCCCTGTTAGCTGGGAGGTTCCCCATTTAGCAAATGAATAAGTTGTCACACTTACTCATTTGCTAAATGAGCTGGTGCTGCTGACACTGCTGCTGAGGGCTCCCGTGGGTTCAAGGGACCAAAGGTCCAAGGTACAAGGAGGATGGCATCGCTGGGGCAAGTGCCCTGGCACGAGGCCTTGAGGGGCCAGTGGGCAGGGAGTGGGGCTGTCTCGCTGGTAGTGCAGGATGAGACCCAACAAAGCAGCTCTACAGCTCAGCCAGGACTGACCCCCCCGCTCTGTATGCCCCATTTCTTGCTTCAAGCTGTTTTGGTAGGCACCAGAGAGTGCAGGGGAGCCCAGCACCATGCATGGGTAGGATTGGAGCTTGTGGCCCTTACCCAAGTGGTGGCCTGGCCCAGGACCCAGGCTCTCTCCTGGCACAGCTGTCCCTGCTCTTTCTCTCTTCACAGGTCCTCAAGCCGGGCTGCTGCAGCCTGGGGGTGGAGAGCTTCCTCGGGGCACACTGCAGCATCCAGCGCCTGATCGGACGTTTCACCGACCATGTCCCTGGCGAGCTGTTGCTCCCGGGCCACCCCAGTAAGCAGAGGCTGTCCCCTTCTGGAGAGGAGCCAGCTCCTCCTGCCACCACCCGAGTCTTGCAGGTCCTCCTATCCCCAGATGTGCCCTACCAGACCCTGGCAGGGTTTGTGGAGGGCTCCTGGGCACTGCACAGGAGCAGCCCTGGGCACTATGAGCGCCTGGCGTGCCTCCTCCTTTTGCAGGTGTGCATGGGGCTGGAGCATCTCAGGGCGCAGAATCTGGGGCAGGGTGACGTCTGCCCCGAGAACCTGCTGTTGGTACAGTGTCCGTGTCCCCCTGGGAGCCAGCAGGACAAGGAGGCATCCATGGGGCTGTCCCTTCCAAGGTTGCTCATCAGCAATTTGTTCAAGCTTAAAGACAAGAGAAGACCTTATTCCACCAGCCAAGAGCAGGACTGGACAGAGGGGTCTGCTGCTCCCCTCACCCCAATGGCAGATGAGCTGAATATAGGCATGCTGATCTATAAGATCTTGCACGTGGACATCTCTTTGGAAAATGCCTTGGACCTGAGAAGCAATCAGCTTCCTGAAATCCCCTCCCTGTCCATCTACTCCACGGGACTCAAGCGTTTGGCCTTGCTGCTTCTCCACCGAGACCCCTTCAAAAGGGTCTCCACTGAGCAGGCCAGGGGCATCCTGCAGGTCCTGCTCTGGGGGCCTCGCCAGGAGCTCTTCGCCAAGAGCAAGAAGACGCTGGTCCTGCTCCGGAGCTGGGTAGAGATGAAGAGGGCACTGCTGCTGCTGAAGTTTGCTGAGAAGGGGGCTGGGGCCGGGGAGAGCCTCAGCCTGGAGGAGTGGTTGTGCTGCCAGTACTTCGCGGAGGTCACAGAGCACATGCTCTACCAGGTCACCCAGGTTCTTTACATGCCCTAAAGACAAGCCTGCCCAAAAGGCTCCCCAAAGATGGGAGCCCATAGAGGTCTGGACAAATCCACCAGCTCTCAGCTCCCAGCCAAGGCTGATCCTGGCTGCGAAAACTGTTTCCAAATCTGAAACTGATCTTGCAAACCGCATGAACAATGGTCCTAAGTAAGCAAGGACCAAACTCCCACCATGGTACCTTGGCTCCCAGGATGCAGGATGTGCTTTTACATCTTTTGCTGATTTTTGTTCAATGGTTTGAGTCCAGGTTATTGGAGCATCTTGGAGAGACAGCTGGATGGAAGCCACAGGACGAAGCTCAGTGGCTGATTATCCTGAGTAAGGTTAATGGAGCTTAGAGTTTTCACACCCACGCGTGCCAAAAAAATAAAAAAGAAAAAAAGAACCTCCTCCTGTACTGCTTCTGCCACTGTTTTAAATAACAATACAAAGCCATACATTACTGCTCACCTTAAGACACCATTATGGGAGAAGAAACACAATGCATCACTCAGCCTTGCCCTTTTTAGGAACAGATTGTAGCATAGTCACAAATACCAATGATGTCTCAAAGGGGGAAATGAAGCAACCACACGGCTTCAGTAAAACTGAGCCTGTTAAATACTGGCCTTTTATGTGCTTTCTTACACCCTGACGATCCATGCAGGGATGATCACAAAGCTGAACTTCACCACTCCACAGATGACTTGGAGCAACAGACAGCTCGGGTGGGTTTGTGGCTGCTGCACACAGGGGCCAGACCGGATCATCTGGCTATGCCAAGGCAGGGCCATTGCATCTATGGGGAGGTGTGAGATGCCCATGGGTCTGTCTCAGTCACTGTTTAGGGTCTGTTAGGAGCCAGGAACCAGCAACTGGATGCCCCATGTGATCACCGTGCTGTGATCTGTGCCATGAAACCTCAAGGTGTGTGGGACAGGGCAAAGCTCATGCGGGTAAGGCAGAAACTTGAGCCCAGGGTTGTACACAATCTCCAAAGGTCTGGCTGCAACACCTGGGGGCTGGCAAAGTGAGGTTAGCATGTTGGGGACACACGCCCATCACACACAGCCTCAGACCCCTTGGCACCTATTCTTGGCTGAGCCCCCAAGCCAAGTGTGCCCCCCGTGGTCCCACTCCTGGAACGGGACTTGCAGGGAAACACCACTTGCTTGTGAGCAAGAACTGACTCACGTGGTGACTAAACTGAGTGCAGCTTGCAATAAATACATTTCCCCTGTAAAGAGACCCATAACCAGATGCTCACGCCTATCACACGGTGCTTGGGGGCACACGTCTTAAGGACACATCATGCAGGCAGTGGCTGCTCAGCACTGTGCAGGATCAGCACCTTGAGCCCCAAACCACGTGAGCATGGCAGCAATACGGCTGTCTGCACAGGGGGTAGAATGTCACATGAGACCGTGCTTGGGTAGTTGATATAATTATTAACTAAGTAATTATTAATCTACTCACAGCTATCACCTGACGGCAGACAGAGCAGCTGCTGTGGACTGTGCACACAGTGAGGTGGGCCCTAGGGGCTTCCCCACACAGGCAGGTCTGGTGTCCCATCGATGGAGACGGTGACACACTGGGCAGTCACTAGAGCCAGTGGCACAGCTGAATCTGGGAAGGATCCTTCTTGGTAGTCCCCAGACTTGAAAAAAACTTGGTAAACAGGAGTTGTGACCCAGGAGACAGAACCACAGAGAAAAATGCTCCCAGCCGGTGGGTTTCTGCCTCCTGCCCTGCCCCAACAACGTGCTGCTTTCCCAGGGCACTGCTTTCTTCCAGTCTGGCATGGCAGAAACATGCTCCGTCCCCAGCCTCACAGCCCAGGGCTGCGTCCCACAGTGCAGGGAGGCATCAGCCTCCTTGCTTGGACTGCAGCAGGGCTGGCACCCAGCTGAGATCACAGCCACTTTGTGTGAGGCTCTGCATGCAGTGCACAGTCCCTGCCTCGAGCATCTCCCAAACAGCTACAAGGGAGGTGTGACCAAGAGCAACCAGGTCTCACAGACCAGAGACAGGAAGGAGCAGGGTCGAAAAATCTCCCTGGCCACACAAATCTGCTCGGTACCCAAGCACGGCTGGTTCACAAAACCAGAGGAGCTTTGGGGCCAGAACCACACAGAAGGCATTGCCCTGCATCCCCACTGCTGCTCCTGTAGTATCATGCATGGCTACAAGATGGCAGTAAAAGCCCTGGCAGTAGCAGCAGCTCAGCAGCAGGGCCTGCTTGGGCACCTCACCCTGGGGGAAATATATATATATATACACACACACTCCTGCAGGCCTACCCCAGCCCTTGGTGTCCCAGGGGCCAGGATGGCCAGATCCTGTGTCACTGTCACGACAGCAGCTCCAAGCACCACCTGCACCCCCAGCTCTGGTTTCCAGCTGATCGTCTCCATCAGTGACCCTCACCCCTTCTGCTAGGGCGGCTTGGAGCAGCCAGCAAAGGCTGCAGGGGTCCACAGCTTTGGAGGCAGAACCATGTGGGCTCCACATTTGCTCATCCCCTCAGAGGGCAGGCAGCAGCATCACTGCCATGACAGGTGAGAGGAAAACAAGTTTCTCAAGAGAATCCTCTTAGGAACTTCAGGCTTTTGCCAGCTTATTAGGAAAAGGCAGGAACACTCTCTCCCACCTCATACACCCTCCTCCTCGCCAGCTGTTGGCAAATTTATAGCTTTCAAAAAAAAAAAAATTAAAAAAAAAAAAAAAAAATGAGCATGACTATAAGACCACAAGCAAGGGACAACAGGAAGGAGCCTGCTTGCATTCACCTGGCTACACAGCAGCCAGGAGCCTGGATCTATCGGGAACTGCTGTTGTGCCAGGTATACCAGGACCCAAGGAACAGAGAGTGATGATGCTGGGAGTGTGAAGGGTCCAGATGTTAGCAAAAGGCTTGGTAAGAGCCTGAAGCCAATTAATCAGACCATGAAGAATGTAGCACTCACTTACCAGGCTCTCTGGTATCACAGCACCACACCCACAGGCCCCTTCGTGCTGCAGCAGGGGCAGTTACCAGCACAGGACCTGCTCACCACTGCTCGGAGAGCAGAACTGTAGGGGTAGCAGCAAATTGACGTACTCATGCAATGCCTGCATTCCTCAGCCCAGAACAGCTGCCTAAATATCACCCTGTGGAGCAGCCCCCCAGGACTCATTTACAAATTTCAGCACATTGGTGAGTTAGACCCTAAAGCCAAGCTCTGGGGACATGGGGCTGGTAGCAGAGCACACGCTGGAATGAACGAGGATCATGTGCTTGAACTTACAGAGTCAACAGCATGAACAGGGTGTTTGAAACCTGGCAAAATAACCTCGGAGCCGGCACTCAATCAACCCCAGGGATTCACTGCTATAAGCTTTATGGACAAAATTTGATGGGATCTAATAGCACTAAACAAGCACATAGAGCTGCAAATATAAACTAAAAAAAAATGAAACATGCTTTAAAGCACAGCCCTCTGGAGACTTACCACTGTAGGTGACAGCTACACTGCAAGCTCTGGGAAATCTAGCACTGCATACATCAGATGTTTTTCCCTTCTGTTCCGTATCACAGATGTTGTCCAGGTGGCTGTGGGCCCCCCAGCACGCACTGCTCAATTCCCTTCTCCTTGTACTTCAACCCCACTGTTTTGCCTGATTTGCAGCCCCCTTCTGGAGGCTACCTTAGCTTCAGTGACAGTGTTCAGCTATGCAAGTGCCACAAGCCTTTCTAGATGACAGCCAATAGGGCAGTGCGTCATCTTGCATGCCAGCACAGGACTCCACCACTACCGATTTCAGATGCATTTCAGATGCTAAAACTGCATTATTTGGTTCTCAAATCTGCTTGAACCTCATAGCATGTATGCACTGTGCTTCTCAGCATTTCACTTGCTCATTTCACTCTAACCAACACACACCCTGAATTATCTATCCTATGAAACATTGATACAGCAGGGATTTACTTATATATTTATATATAAGTGCCTATCACCATATTGATAAATACTCTTTGGAACCACTCTGATGGCAGGGGTAAGAACAGGAGTTGGCCTGTTAGCACCTCAGCACTTCTGTTTCCAACCAAATATAAAAAAAAAAAAAAAAAAGCCACAAGACTTTGCTGCCAGCCTGGCTGGTGTTTAATACTGCCACTGATCACAATGACCAGTAGAAACGGATAACCTACTATAGTGCTTTCACTAAAAGCAAGACTGTAAGTCCATACAGATCATAGCCTTGAGCTCCAATCAAATGACAAGTAACCCAAGCCTTTCCATACCTGCAACTTTAATGGCTGGGAGAGTTCCAGAGCCAACTCTTCAGAGTGCGAGTCTTAAACATCTTAAACCAGCAATAAAAAGTAAAATATAAACTTTTATTTAGAATTAAAGCAAATACTTCAGTATCACAAACACAATATTAAACTTCAAGAAATATACTGCTAATTTGGAGGGAGCATTTATTTGCACAACCACAACATGCGCACAAATCCAGAAAAAGATGTGGAGTCTGAAATTTTCAACATCTCGCCACCAGAGCAGTTGGTCACAACATCTCATACAAAGTTATATATACTGTAATAGATGTTGACAAAATTTCTACAGAATCATCTTTATAAACAACAAGAAAAGCTCTAAAAGGCAAACATTGCAATCTATTCTTCTTCTGATGAGTCTCTCTCAAACGTGTAGGCCATGAAGCAAGCATCTGGTCTCTTGGGGACAAGGGGATGCCCTGGTCTCACAATCTCAAAGCCCAAAAAGCTGAAAGTACGGAGCAATGCAGCTAGAAAAAAAAAAAAGAAAACATTTCATTCTCTTGGTATCAAGCAACAGTTAAAAGTTTCCACTAAAACCAACTTCAAATATTACATTAACGTCTCTAGTGACAGCACTAACACCTACCTCTATCATCTCTGTTCTTGTGGAAACAAATGAACACATGATCAACTCGAAGCTGTTCTTCAGCAAACTCCAGAAGAACTGCAAAACTACAAAACAAATGCAAGGCATTCAATGCACGTGAGCAAGCACTTCCTTCAGAGGTGGGTAGCAAGGCCCCATGAACCCATCTGCACACATTACAAGCACAAGTAGCAGGCATGGGTTGGAGACTCACACCAATGAGAAAACCCCAAGCCATAGCTATAACTTGAGACACAAATTTAAACCTTAATTAAACAATTTTTGTTTTGTTGCAGCAGGAGAACTGCAGTGACAGACTCAGAACCAGAATGTTGTTTTCAGTGGATAAAAGCAACCACCACTACCAGGAATGCAGTCTGAAATCAGATCTTTGTCCTTGATTTTGCCTGACAGAACAAGCAGATGAAGCTCTCACATCAGGATCAGTTAGTTGCAGTCTCTTACAAGAGAGACTCAAGCAGCACGAGCAGACTGAAGAGAACATCAAGAGTACAATGCTAGACCTTCAAGACGAACCAAATTCAAGTTGCATTTTATTCTACCCACCTGTCCTTGCTCCCTTCAGGCAGAGCACCACTGGGAATTTCTATATAGAGGTTGTTGTTGTTCAGCACTGCTCTCCAACTAATGTGTTTGGCATCTGTAAGCCTTGACTGGACATTCAGAATTCTTGTCCTGTTATTAGATGTTAGTTCTTCTGTTACATTCAGCCGATTATCCTGTAGCGGTAATATGTGCAACATTACTTTCAGTTCATTTTGGAGAAGAGTTAACTCCCATTAAAAGGGCTGGGACAAGAAAAGCTTCCCACCCACCAGAGCAAGCTGCTTAACGTTACTCATACTCACCGAATAAAATAAATTAGCTGAAAGATTGTGATCCCTCTGACTATTCCCTCGCCCACCTGGGATCTTCAGGGGTGGGTGAGGGACATCAGGAGCACCACCGAGGCCCCGGACCCAGGTTACTACAGCAATTGAAGGGAACCCTGGAACTAGAAAAGAATCACAGTTAAAGGTAAACAAGCAGCAGTGTTAGAGCTCTGGGAATTCTAGGATTTACAGGGAATAGATGGCACAGTTTTGTAGACTGAGGGAACTCCTCCCACTGCAACCTAATCAAGTAGCAAGACATAAGAACATACAGGCCAAGCACGAGAAAATCACGTAGAGCCCAGGTCCGCAGGCATCAGAAGCTACCACTGTACTATACTGAATGAAATACTAGCTTGGAGATGAAAATACTATTAACTTGGTATGAACTACATTTCTGTGCTGTGGCAGCTCTATGTTTGACCTGATCTCAAGAAAGGAACCATTTCACTACCATGTATGCAAAATCCCATTTTCTTCCTCACCCTGGAAAGCATTTTTCCTTGTGATACGCAGCCTTAATTACATTAGATCTTTGCATCAGCTCTCTTGGCTTGAGGTCAGAAAATTACATTAAATAACCTTGCAGAGGACACCATCTCAAATGTTGCTATCAGGCAAAGCACAGAGGCAAGCTCTTGAGTTTCAACAAATCAGATCTGATGATCTGGAAATCTACAAGTCTTTCTACTAACTGACTTTTGGAGCAATTATACATTTCTTAGCCACATTCCGTGTTTAAGGTGAAGAATGTTATCTTCAGATATGAAACCTTCATTCTGTGTGTGCTGTTTCATCCCATCTCTAAGCCTGCTTAGCTGTGAATAAGCCTTCTACTGTAGGAACAGCAATGGCTGTGCCGCCTGGCCCCTCCCTCTGCACCATCCTTCACCCTGCAGGCTCACTCTTGAGTTGCGTCATCTCAGCAGATGCAGCAATCAAGGCCCTTAGGGAAATTTTCACAATCATCCTGTCTGTGAGTGCCAGCAGCCATTTGCAAATCAGAATAAACATGCACAAAATAATCCACCATTTTGCACAGTTCATATGAGTTTAATTTTTAACGAGCTTGGAATCTGTGATGAATAATCCGTATTAGAAAGGCAATGAATGGCCATATAGGTCAAATATTAAATGCCAGAAGGCATTAGTAAGCACAGCAGCTATGAAGTTATTAAACTAAAAATTATAATGTGCTCAATCTCAATTAAATGTGTTCAATCCATTATTTTAGGCTCTCTGAAATGATTTTAATACTAGCATTACTTTATTTCAGAACGATTGCAGATCTACGTATTCCTAATTAGCCTTACAAATAAGCTTTTGAACACCTTGTTCGGAGCTGTGCAGCAGTAATCCTTTATGATTTCACCTTTCACCCAATGAAAAGCACTACATAATGAAGGCTGTCTAGAGTTTATAACAGAATATATTCTAGTGATGTCTGGGTAATCTTATTCCTCTTGAAAAAAAATCACTGTTCTTTAACCTGCAGTTAAGTATAAAAACAGCTTTCTGTAGCATTCTAGGGCTGGTCTCACAATGCACACACCAGCTCTGTTCATCTCTCTCTTTATTCAGGGCAGACCCAGGTCCTAAGCTTCCATCACTATAGCCCGGTCACCCGGATCCAGATCTTTTCTCCCCAGCATCTGTTAGGATCGTTTAATCCTTCTGTTGACTTTTAAATTAAGAGTTCTCCTACCAGTCTTACATTCTACTTCAGGCTCAGCACCTCGATTACTTCTCAAGAATATCTGCGCTTACGTAAGGGGCTAACAGCTCCCAGCCCTTTCCCCTCTCTGCGTAGTTCTGCCTTTTCTCCGTGCCTTTTGTCTTCAGGAGCCTTCTCCCCCGTTATCCCGCCGGGGGGTGGGGGTTCGGCGGAGCAGCCCCCCGAGGGGCCGGGGGTGCCCTGCCCCAGCCTTCCCCCCTCTGCTGAGCCCAGCGCGGGGCCGGGGCCTGCCGCTAACGTGGCACCGGGAGGGGGCTCGGGGGACGCCTGCCCAGGCCCAGCTGTGTGTGAGGGGGGGCTCGGACGTGTCCCCTGGCACGGCTAGAGGCGTAACCGACCTTACGGCGTTGCCTTACACGTTTGAAAATTAAAAAATAATAGTTTTTTTGTTTGTTTGTTTTTGTATTTTTTCCCTCCCGCCCCCCCCTTCTTTTGCGGGGGAGGAGGCCAGACCGTAGAGCCCGCCCCCACCACGGAGCAGCCCTGCCCCCGCTCCGGGGGGGGGGGGGGGGGAGGAGGAAGAAAACCAAAGACCGGGGGGGGGGGGGGGGGAGGGGGGGGGCCCCCCCCCTACGGAGCGAAAACTGAGCGAGGCCACAGCCCCTCACCTGCTCTGTCCGGTACTGAGGCTCAGCACGGCGGGCATGATGGTGCTTTTATTCCCCTCTTTCTCTCTAGCGAAGCAGTGACTGTTGAGTATCCGCTGCAGGGAGGATTTCACCATCCGGCCGCTGTGGTCCGAACCCCGAAACCCTCCGCTGCCTCCCGCCGGCCGCTCTCCAGGCGCTGCTACACAAAATGGCACCCGGGCCTCAGTGGGTCCTTATATACCCTCTGTACGGCCACGCCCCCCATATGGTACCGCCCGCTGGAGCAGACCACGCCCCCGAACAGGAGAGAGCTCCCGTGCGGAAACAGCCCAACTGTCACTTAGAAAATCTCGCTTTCCATTGGCTGAAGGGAGCGCGGGGGCGGAACATCAAGCTCTTTCCCTACTGGCCGGCACGCGAGGAGTTCAGCACTGGTTAGAAAGGCGACGAGACAGGGTGTCACGGAGAGCTCCGATTGGCTGGGCCTGTGCGGGTGGGCGGGATCTGGCGGGGCGGGGCGAGGCGGGGCGCGGCTGGGCTGGGAGGCTTCGGCACGGTGTCGCAACCCTCTCTGATCTCAGGGCCACCGGTTCGAGTCCCGCATCCGGTGCCTCCGCCTGGCTGAGGTGAACTACGGGGAAAGGGAGGGGCCGGGCCGCGCGTGGCGCATGCGCGGGGGGGAGCGCGAATGCGGTGCCCCTGAGGGTCTCCTCCTTGCACCCCATCAGGGTCCCATCAGCGTCCCGTATGGCTGGGGTCCCAGCAGGTCCTCCAAGGGGGTGGGTCCCGCGGCTTCAGGCTTGCCCTGCATGGCCATCGTAGAATTAATAGAATGATTAGGGTTGGAAAAGACCTCCAAGATTTAAATTCCCCTCCCACCACTGTCACCCACTAAACCATGTCCCCAGGCACCACGTCCAACTTCTCCTTAAACACCCCCAGGGACGGTGACTCCACCACCTCCCTGGACAACCCGTCCCAGTGCCTGACTGCTCTTTCTGAGAAGAAATGCCTCCTAATTTCCAACCTGAACCTCCCCTGGTGCAACTTGAGGCCATTCTCTGTAGTCCTATAGCCTGGATGCTGAGAGAAATGTCAAAAAAAAAATAATTAACCAGTCGCCCAAGTACAGGGCGAAGAGTCTCAGGAGGAACAGGCCGGGAGCGTGACCTCTTTTTGGTGCGCCCGTCCTTGGTTGATGCTAGAATCACAATGTCGCGTTTGCCTTCAGTTTGTGTTTTATTCTGGCCACTGTGCGGTGTATAATTTTAAAGTTGTCTGGGTAGGGACTCGTAGTAACCTGAACAGAAAAAAGCCTCATGCTGCACCTTCAATGAGGAAGCAAATAAAGGCTGGTTATTTACATAGCAGATGCTAACCTGCTCCCCAAGCCCCTTGACAAACTGTCTGTAACGCTCCCCTGATAACTTGCACGGTGCTTCTGATCTCCTGAAAGTGCTTTGGGAACCCGAGGTTTCAAGGTGCAGCTGGGTCTTTGCACCCCACCATAAGAGCAAGGTCTGGAGGAAAGGCTGAGTGTTTCAGACAGCCCAGATCTCTTCTGGACAATACAGGTGTAAACGCCTTCTTAAACTGAAAAGAAAGCAGCAGTCAAATGTGTACAAAAAGTAAATACATGAGAATTCCCTGGTCCAATCTTTGATTCAGTCAGTTCTGAACATTTCAACCTATTGCTTACTAGGTGATACCAGCCCCTTTCTAAAAACCAAGTCAGAAGCAAATCGTGCAAGACAGGGCACATCCGGGCACATCCGAAGTGGTGGATGTTACTATCCTACATGGAAAGAAAGCTAAAGTAAAGGTTTACATGATGCTGAATTGAGTGTGTGGACAGGTATGCCTTTTAAATGAAGTGGAAAAAAAGATATTTATAGAGCCAAATAAAACTGCTAAAGATACATTGTAATGATTTTAATAATAATAATAATAATAATAATAGTTTTGTATAAAAATGTAGATGTGTGTATTCTTTTTTTTGTTTGTTTAACCTGGCTACAACAAGCCTGTTTATTGCCTTCAGGTACTGTAGCTGCATCTGAGTATACATATATAATATTTTTATTGTGTTGTTTATATCTATTTGCTTTAAAATGTTCCCATCCAGGAGCTCTGAGCACATGGATAAACCATTGATTTGTTCCACTTTGAACAAGAATAAGTGTCTAAATCCCCACCCTCCTTCTGTGTCCTGAAACTGCTCTGATTGACTGTGATGGAACAAAGTGTATTGCCAAACGAAAACATTGTCTGTTCTCCTGCAGCTTAGATGACAAGCCTAGCCTGGCCAGCAGCCAGTGACTAGTCTGGGAGTCATGGTAAGTAAGAGGTACAAGAGAAAAAGCCTTTTCCTGCTGCAGGTGTCTGCACTTAGCTCCCAGAACACAAAATAAATGTGATGTTGGTGCTTTCATCGTACTCTCTACGTGTGGCTGTTGATTTATGGATGGGAAGCTGATGGCCATTTAATGCATTACCCAGAGACCAACTTGAAACAATAGGATAGCTGCAACTCAGGAATATTTGGACCGAATTAAGCACATCAGAGAAGATTTGGCAATTGATGTTTTGTGTGTTGTTTTAGAAAGGTTTTCCAGGGGGGGAGGGAGGGATATATTTGTTGATGGAAAGACTGCAAGACTGCCTTAGCATTTTGTTTTAGGTTTCATTATTTCTAATAATGACATTTATTATTTATGTAGTAATCTGGCTGTAAATCCTGATAATGGCACTGTGTCAAAGGACATCATCTTTGCAGCTGCTTTCCTCTTTACTGTGGCACTGGAAACAGCTTTGCTCACTGGATACCTGTCATCTCAGTGGGCCATCACTCCATTTTACAGTTGAGTGACCTGGATAACACTGTGGTGTTCTGTAGTCTGCAAAAAGCCCAATCAACCTGTTTTCTTTTTGCGCATTAAATATTGTGTGGGATTAGTTCCAGCTGCAGTTTTGCTGAGATAGCCTGCCTCTTCCAGTTTAGCAGTGACAATGATTCATAAATCCTCACAGAGAAGACTCTGACTCAGAATGTCAGGATTAACAGCAGAGGCACTTTGAGATGTTGCCATCTCCAGCTGTTTTTTACCACTGTTTTGCCATGATTATCCTACCATAGCAGAGTATGCAGAAGCAACTGTGTGTCTGTGTCCCAATTGCTCCAGCTGCATTTTGTTTGGCATCTTTGGCCAACACTCAATCCCTGGTGTTATCTAATAACCGGGCAGTGAACCCTAACAGCTGACATGTGGGCTTCCATTCATATACACCCACATCTGCTGTGGCACAGTAGCTTTCAATACAGAGGCAAGAGGGACAATTGCACGTAGACATTCTCATACATCAAAGTCCTGAGGCTCTAGTTCATCCCAAGGCCCATGCTGGTGTCCACAAACACGCTATCAAAGACCTGCTCATTCTACTGGCCCCCAACTACCATGTCTCCAGGACATATTTCAAAGGACCAGCATAGTCCCCAAAGCTGACGAGCAGCAGAGAGCATGTGCCAGTAAGCTTCCAGCAGCTCTCTCTTGAACTGCTTACTGAACTCCTCAGAGGAGAGCGTGCAGCAGGTCCCAGAAGTTCTCTGTCTTACACAAACAGGTCATCGTAATTAGGCTGTATAAAATCAGCTGGGAAAATATCTTGTGCAATTTGAGTTACTAAATAACCGGACTTGTTAATGGAGAAAGTACAGAAGAAGCAACACAGATTAGGAACCTAAGTTTGAGTAGTTTGAGGTTGAGGAAAACAAGAGTTTTGTTTTCCAGAACTTCATTTGCTTTTCTTTTTACCTCGTTTCAGCATGTATTCAGTCTCTTTTAAAAAGAGACATCCCAAACATTAATCAGAATCACCAGTTAATGATTTTTGTCAAGTTTTTATAGTTTTTACTTTCTGAAGATTGTTAGACTGGAAGCAGAGTTTATGACAGCACAGGAGTAAGTAAAACCAAGGTCAAGGTTGGTAGCTGATGTAAACAGATGCTCAAGGAAGAAATGGACAAGACCAGTAATGGAATGTCTTTCCTCTTCATTGTCTGCTTTCAGGTTTGCAGGAGTTTGTGATAAGATGACACAAAACTAGTGCTTAGGAAGATCTGCAGAATCCAAAACACTCTTAAGACTTGACCGTCCTGAAATCCTGCAAGTTGATACTGTAGCTGTATCACTTCTTTTATTTAGAAAAGGAAAGATAAGCTGTTCTGCTGTTTAGGTGATTAAAACAGGACTAAATAACAAGACTGCAACCATTAGTGTTTCTGTGTTTTTTTCTGCTACTGAGGGTGCTACTGGGGAGTGGGCTGCCCAGGCTGCACTGCAGCAGTGCCCGCTCACATGTGCTAGAGCAGCAACAAAGCTCCAGTGAAGATGAGTGGAAAAGATTGGTAATGGACGTAGCAGAAAGCCCTGTATATTTCCTGCCTAGCTGCATCGTGCTGTCATAGCTCTTCTTGGATGTGGAAAGAGGAGATGTTTATGACATTTAGCAGCATCATGGGAATTAATCTGCCTCTGATTTGCTGACTAGGGAAGTACAACAGAAAGAAAAACATGAGCTCTCTTTTAAAGCATGGACAGTCCTTACATAGCATTGCACATTTAGTATCTCCATAAAAGTAGTAAAAACTATTTCAATAAATCAAGTAACCCAGACTATAAAATCAAGCTGTTCTGCTTGCCTATTCTCTCTCTTTCCGTTCCAGGAAGACGCTCATTGTTCTAACAGTTATAAGAGTTATATAGAGATGCAGCCAAGCACCAAAACAGAATAAAATATGACACAGAGATGTCTGTCATGACGTGTTTTCACAGAAGTGATTGTGATGACTTCTCCACCCTGTAATTTAGCTGCTTCTTCTCCCAGGATAATTTAAATGTTCAGTTTGGTCAGTTCTGTGTGGAGACAAAGCTCAGCACAACTTTATGAGGTCTTTATAAAAACACTGGACAGTGTTATTTCTAAACTTTGTAAGACCTAAGTCTTCTAAAGTGGGGCTCCAAGGTCTATCTGTCTCTTTCCTTCAAACTCCGGATTCATTGTCTTACAGGTAATAGTTAACTGTCAGTTACCTAATTTTAAATGCTCCCTCACTAGCAACGTTCTTTGGTGAGTTAGAATCTATTCTGATCTTTGTGGGTCATATAATTAGAACACTTTTTGTAGCTGGAAAACTCTCATTTTCACTGACTTCCCTGCAAGAACGGTGTGATTTGAAGGTCAGGTTTTCTGCAGACCCCCTTGTGCTAGAAGGAAATTCTGCGTGCCACTGCAAAGTAAGGCTGGAATTCTTCAGTGTTTACCAGCACAGGGAAGAATTTATTTTCCAAGATCCTTGTGAGATATTAAACAAGAAGAAAGCAGTCGCTAGTACGTTCGGCCAACAAATGTCTGTGCTGCTTACCAAAGAAACTTTGGAACTCTGCTTTCTCACTTAAAAACAGCTGGTATGAAGAGGACTATATATTGAATGCAGATGAGGTAACAGATGCTTAAAATGCTTTAAAATTTCAGTATCGCTTTTAGGGGTGTAAACCAATGTAGTGCTGGTCACTAATAAGTGCCAAGTTGTCTAAGGTCGCAGGAGCAGGCTTTTGAGGCGCTGCAGTTTGGTTTCCTTATAAAAGTGATGCGGGGGTGAGAGGAGCAGCTTGAAGTGAGAACAGGAAATGTGGGCAACGCCAGCCAGTAGCTGGAGACACAGGAGACCATCAGGGGACGGCACCCTAACATTGTCGGGGAAAGAAGCATGCGCCTGAGCAATTTGTCATTACGGTTCTGTAATTTCAGAAAAAGTACTTGATTTTTGTATTGATTCTTCTCTGGGTGCTGCTGCCAATTATGAGCAAACAGTCATGAGGAATTCAGAGGTAGTTGCAAAACAATGATGTGCAAGCCATTTCAACATCCTCCCTTCCACGATCCATTTTCTGTTTCACTTACTTCGGGCCAGATGTAGCTCCCAGGGGTTGCCCTCTCCGTTCCTGTGTTAAATGAGTGGTGACAAGGTTCAGATTCCCGCAAAGTGTGCAGACCTACAGAGGGGAGTTTAATTTGGGGACCGGATCGAGCACTTTCAATCCTGCTAGCAGGGGCAGAACAGGGGGGGCACAGCACCTCGCAGAGCTGGTCCTGAGAAAACAAGTCCCTTTTCGATCATACGCAATCTGCTTTTTGGTGCGCAGAGGCCTTGTGGAATTCTTCCACAAGTGTTTTCTTTCCCTGCTGACCCCCTTGCTGAGCTGTTTGCTGGAACCTTTGTGTACTAAATTTATTTTCTTGTTTTGTTGTTGTTTTTTAATTTAATTTATTTATTTATTTACTTATGGTGTGGCTTCCCTTTTCTCTTTCAGAGCAGTTCTAATGTTTCTTTGCAGGAGGGGCCATTTCTACACCCTCTGTGTCAGGAAGGCGGGCGGGTGAGCTGGACAGGGTTGCTTATTTTCCTTCAGTTCTTGTTGTGCTTGGATCAGTCAACCTTAGGGACAAGGAAGTGCACAGTACAGCTTGGCTTTTGTAATTCGTCATTTCGTTTGGAAATGTTATCAAAACAAACAGATGCCAGCAGGATGAACGTTAAGACCTGTGCAGAATCTGCTGTTAGAAATGCGTTCAGAGTCAGTTTTGCCTGCCTAAACATTTTGCCAACAGCTCATTAAAATGGATATATTCAAAGGAGACTACCCCCCCCCAGCCCCCGATTAGATCATTCCTGTGATAAGAGTATTAACGAGCATATTTTCCCATTAATAAAATGAACAAGCCCCGAGGGCAGGGAAGGTTATTTAGCCTGCATCGAGTTATGTGCCATGCTCATCCTTTTGAGAGTTGCTGGTGAGGGAATCACTTTGCCCCTTTGCTGCAGCTGGGAACAAGCCTGAGAATAGCCTCCGACCAGGAGAATTGGCAACGCAGGCTTTCTTCCAGCTGTATATGTGTGCTGCATGCTGCTTTATTTCGGGTATAATCCCAGGAGACTTGGTGCTAAGCACAAGGCTGGCCAGAGCTTGCCAGAGCAGTGCTAGCAGCTGGAGCAGCGCTAGCAGCCAGCACAGCCCCTGGCTGACACAGGAGGGGACAGCGAGGGCCAGACCTGGCCACCGGCACTTCTGCCAGCCTGGTTATTTGAGCTTCATGCAGCCTTGTGCGCTCTCTGTGTTTGAACCAATATTTACTCACGGTGCGTACAGAGATAGCCAGCGATCCCTCTGAGCCAGGGCGGAGCTGCAGCCAACCGCCAGCCAGCTTAGCAGGCTGCTAGCAGCTCGGGTTGTTTGTTTATGGTTTTTATAAAATAATAATAATAAAATAAAAAGCTCCTGAGTTTAAGCCTGTGGAAGGTGGCTGCTTGGCAAGACATTGCCCATGTAGGTAGAGTCCCTACAGTGCACGCACTGTACCGAGTCCCCAGGCTGTCATCGCACTTGGGTGTCGGAGCAGAGGCTTTCAAATGAAGGCACCTCTATTTCGTTACTACAATTTTCCAGTTTTCCTTAAAGGTTTTTATTCATGAAACCACCCTAGGTACAGATTAACTTACACTGCCTCCTGCTTGACATTAACTTCTGGAGGAAGCTGAGTTCTGCAGGGTTTGATGCATCCCTGGCTGGAAGGCGGGATGCAGTACGGGGAGCGTCGTGATGCCCAGCACCCAGCTTCCCAGGTAACCCCACCTTCAGGAGCTCTGTACTCATGCAATCGTACATGGATTTGCCACCTCAGCCCAGGGGGCTTCCTGCTACAGAGGCAGGGCAGCCAGACAGCTGAGAATGGGCCAGGCACATGCGGGAAAGCTCCAGAACATGGCTGTCCTTTCCTCTGCCAAAACGCTCTTCTACCCATCCCTGAGTGCATGCTTGTAACTCCCAGTAAAACCAAGGTGCTAGAAGATAAAGCAGTGGAATAAGGAAGGCAAGAAACCTGAAAATTACTGTTCTGGTTGGACTAATGACCCAATTTAGGCTGATTTCCTTCTTACTGTGAATTTACCAAGTACTTCAGAAGACAATCTGAAAACCTCCTGCTTCAGAAGTGCATGCGAGGAAAGGGAACAGCTGTGCTTACAGAAAACAAGCTGTCTGTGTGGAGTTGAGATCTATTTCTGAAATTTGTTTTGGGGGTGTTTTAGTTCCTGAGGTTGTGGCTTTTGGTCCTATGGATGCCTAGCCTCCATGGGAATGTATCTCTCCATCCTACCTTGGGGTAATTTTGGTCTGGCTCCTGTGTACATCCTTTTAAAAGGCATGCAGACCATGGTGGTCCCCTGCCCTTCTGGTACATCCCTGGATTTCAGTCATGGAGCAGGCAGCTTTCTTAGTGCCCAGTTCCTTGCTCCCATGGTGTTCCCATGCAGTGTATGTGCTTTGCACAGACGTCTCCTTGAGCTGAGGCTGTGGCCTGAACGCCGTCCTCTGGGGCAGTCTCAGCCCATCCTCAGATTCATTGAGCTCATTAGGGAGGAAAATGTAATCAGCAGTGTTCTTCAAGGACTGGGACGTGACAGGAAGCAGCGAGAGCCAGCAGGGCAGTGCCTCGGCTGCCAGAGCAGCGCACGCAGCGCAACAGCCCCACAGTTCTGCTGCATCACATTGTGGCTCCACGGGTGCAGCACGCACACAAAAACTGGCTTGGCGTGGACCAGAGCGTGCCTCCAGCAGATCCTGCACCAACCCTGTGACTGCATGTACTGAGACAGCGAAAATAGAATTTGTGTTGTACATATTTAAGTTGTCAGCGTTACCTCTAAGCAGCCCTCAGGCTCCCTTTGGAGTCTGTAACTTGCATTGTCATGTCACTGTGGATGGGGAAGCTGAGGCACAGAGAAAGGACCAACCTCAGGCCATACAGAGGCAAAGCCCTTCCAACCTCAAATCGTTCAGAAAATGGACTGGGCTTTTGTTGTTCTGGGGTTTTTTAGGACATTTTCAAAAGCTGGTTGACCTCGAAGTACCTTCAGAATAGGCAAAATGTTCTCTGGAACCTAAATTTTCTGTCCTTATCTTGTCTCAAACCTCATCGATAATCCTCTTTGCTGCCTTTAAAAATATTTAAAGGAGATTATTCTTTGGCAGCGATAGTCATGTTTAGTTCTCTTTTATATTACACTGGGCTTTTCTTTCAATGGCTTCCTGACGCCTTGCTGCTTGGTATTGTTAGGTTTATGTATTGCGGTTTTAAGATTTTAAATGGGTTTAGAAATACGCTTGCTTGTGGTAACTGGATGCTTTTTCCCATGAAATATTGTGGAGACAGCTGTGAAATACCAATTTATGCAAAACTATATTTTTTAATTTTAATGTTCTCATGGTTATGTAGATTGACATCGCCACTGCCGTGTGCCTCTGAGCGGCTCTGCGTGCCGGTGGTGCAGCTTCTGCCTTTATCCAGCAGCACCAGGGGGATGGCAATGAGACTCTGGTTACTTGCATCACCACTGTCTGTGTCCTGGAACTTTTTAAACTCTTTGAATTTTAACTAGAAGGGAATTTACATCTGACATCTGACCCAAGTACTAAATCGAGTTTGATCAGTCAGTGAGGCAAAAAAAAAAAAAAAAAAGAATATTTGGGGCAGCAGCTACTTTCCTGAGCCCTGCATGCAAAGCAAAGCAAATTTCATACTACACAAGGCCTGATTAAGCCCTCAGCATCCCAGTTCAGCCGGCTGGCACCCCGGCATGCCGACCTGCTGGAGGACACATTCACACTCTTTGCCTCTACTGCTTCTCACAGCCGTTCTGCTGAGACCCTTTTTCCATGACCTCCAGGTATAACAGCTGTGACACATTTGTTTGGAGGAAGCTGAAAGATTAGGAAAAACAAGCTGGTCTTAATTTTCCTTCAAAATAAGCTATTGTTGTAGCTCTCCAAGATCCCTGCTCATTGTAGTACTTGAACAGTCTCAAGGCACACACAATCCAAGGGAAGTCAGCTTATGTAGTTGCTTTGATTTTTCAGCTGGGAAGATTTCAGGAGCTCTTGGCATGGCTTTAAGGGGACACTGAGCTCTGGGACTTCCCCGAGTTGCAAGTTTCAGCCTCCCAGTTTCCCAGACCGAGGTGTGGGATGTCTTTGTAGGGCCAGGAGAGACAAACCTGGACCTGCTGTCCACATGTAGACCTGGGATCCCCTTCAAAAAGGTGCAGTGCTCCACCCTCTCAGCCTCCAGTGTATCCTCTGCAAAGCTCTTCCACAAGCTGAGCACTCTAAGAGTTGGGAAACACCTTCTTAATCCCACTTGCATTTATTTGCAGCCAGTTTTTACCCAATTGGTTTCATGCCAACATTGTCCTTATGCTTAAATAAGCATCCCAGCCCTCCCACGGGTGCTTTTATGTGTAGCAATCATACCCCTCAGGCCTCTGTGGGCTGTTTTGTTGTTGTTGTTGTTTTTGGCTAAGCAAACCAAGATCATCTTCTGTAATAGCTTCCTTTTGCCTTGTTTTGCTTCTTGTCAAGGAAGCATCTCAGCCACCCCAAATCTTTGCTGCACAAGCTATGGATGTAAAGCATCAATCCACGGCCATGCTAAGTGCCATCAACTCCTAGGCAAAACCAGCTGTTAATAAATGCATTTGCTGGCTGTTGCAATAGGAAGTGAAAAAGCACATAGAGCAAGGAGCAAAAAGCTTGGCACGCACACCTGGGGGGTCCTAAGGGAACCAAGGTGTTGGGGCTTCTGCCGTTGTGCAGAGCTGCTGGAGCTGCAGCACCGGCTCCTGTGATTCTATGAGTCTTGTCTTTGATGTTCTGCTGAAAGCCCTCTTCAGTGGTCTGGCGAAGGGCTGTAAACCAGCTCTGGGCTGAGCCACCAGCTCAGTAGTACCTGGCTGGCTGGGAGGAGGCTGGCAAAATCTTACTCTGTGCCACAAAAATGTTGCTTAGAGATCTCCCACCAGTCTGGGCCTGAGTCTGCCTAGCTGCCATATGCCGATCTTTGATGAGGAAATAAGGAAATTTTTTTTTTTTTGGTGAAAAACGGTTGCTTTTCATATTTCTTCTCAACCAGAGCTAAAGGTACCCTTGACGTGGTTTGCACGCAGCAGGTGCTGCTGCCCTTCAGCCCCGTGTGCTCCCCGTAAGCAGCACGTTCCCAGGACGGTGAGTGTAGTCAGCATCACTTGGGGAAAAGCAGGAATAAGGCACCAAATGGGGTCAGAAAAAATGCCAGGGCTTGATGTGTAAGAGCAGAGACCTGCCAGCCCCAGCCTTGCTCCCTCCTGTCCCTCAGCTCCTGGAGATGGACATTTCAGAGCTCTTTTAGTTGCAGCCTGTGCAGCACTGAGGATGCCGAGGCCTCGCTGCATCTTCCTGCAGCCACTCAGCACCAACGCAACACTGGCACTGTCCTCATGTCCCTCCCCAGCACCACAGGAGCTCTTCCCCCAGACGAAACCATCGTGACGGTGTGCCTGAGCCGCCCCAGCTAACTCAGGCAAACCCGACATGCCGAGGGAGTGCGGCTGGAGCGAGCCCACGTCACCACGTCCACGTCCTCCCCGCGCCTCCTCCCCAGCACCCCGCACCTCGGCACCACAGGGTGGAGCAAGGCTAAACCAGTCTCTGCATGCACATTGCCTTTGTCTGGCATGGAGGAGCAGAAACTGCTGGAGGGAAGCGTTTTAACAACGAAAACCACGCGGGGCTCAATTGTTCCCTGCATCCATGGAAAATTACTCCTGCTCACTCTTCCCTTTGCTTGAGCAGCTCCAAAACATGCTTGTAGTAGGAGGGGAGTGTGTGTACGTGTGGGTTAGAGCTGTTCCTTTTTTTTTTTTTTTTCTTTTTTTTTCTTTTTTTTTTTTGTCCCTGCCTCTAAATGATTTATTCTGAAAGACTCTTGCCTTTGAGTCACTGGGAAAACACACAGCAGTCAGAAAGTGTTTGGGGGCCAGCCATTGAAATGTCACAGTGAGAAGAACAGTATGAAAGGAGCCCCCGCCACCCCAGCCCCCAGCGCTGTGTCCCTGTCCCATCTGGCACTAGTGGGAACAGACAGGAGAGGTGGCGGCAGTGGGCATGGGTCCTGCTGCTCCCGGGGCATTGCCCACTGCTGCCAGCCCCCAGCTCCCCGCCAGCAGCACGGGGTAGGGCAGGGGCACCAGGGGCACCAGGGACAGCGGGGACACCAGGGACACAAGGGACATGGAGCAGCTCCCTGACCAGGGCACCTCTCTCGCAGGAGAGGGAAATGGGGACGTGCTCACTGGTATCGTTCTCTTGGAGTGTTTTATGGCATCATAGCTAACTAAGGCCAATTCTCTAAAATTAGCGTTTGATACATACATTTGATTTCAGTTTGCAAATCCTTCTACACCTGCCTGTAGTAGGGTTTCGAGGAGTAGCCACGCTGGGGTCCTTTACTCAGGTGCATCAGCATGAGCTGTGCACTAGCCAGGGCAGCTCTCTGCCCCCCTGTGACCGTTTGCCACCCCCACCCACGAGCCCACACTGCTAGCTCAGGGGCCGCCTGCTCCCTGCCTGCTCTCAGGGCTGCCCCAGGGTCCTCCTTGCCTGCTCCCTTGCAGCTGCTTTTCTGCAGTGCTCCAGCTTCCCTTTTTCACCTCCCTATGCTTTTTCATACCTTTCTCCACCTCTTTCATACCTTTCTTCACCTCTCTATGCTTTTTCATAGCCTGCCTTTTTCTCTGAGTTTCTCGCTTGTCTGTCCACCCACGTTCTTGCTTCTTTTCCTCCTCCCTTGCCTATTTACACCCTCCCTCTGATCCCAGCTCTGCCCAGCTTTCCTATCAACCTCTCACTCCCACTCTCATTTTCTTTATGTCCCAACTGCAAAGTCCTCAGGTGTAAGAAAAAAACAAATCCCAGTGCTGGGAGGCTTAGCTACAGGCAAAGGCCAAGCAGGCTGCCTTCCCTGCTCTCTGCACAGCCCAGCCTGTGCCTCTCCTTGCTCCTTGCGGGCCCTCTCCACTGCCTTCCCCGGGGGCCCCTGGTGCTGCGGGGCGCACCCCGGCCCTGCCAGCTGCACTCAGTTGTCTCTTTGCTTTTCTGTCTCCAAGCAGAAAGCATTTCTGCCCCGCACCACGTCTCCGATTGGCTGCTCTTGTCTTCGGAGGAAGCTGCAGGCGTGCACAGAGCAGCATCGCTGTGAGCATGCACAGAGCAGTGCTGCTGTAAGTGTGCACAGAGCATCACTGCAAGCGTGCACAGAGCAGCAGTACTGCAAGCAGTGACAAAGCAGCAACACTGCAAGCATGCACAGAGCAGCAATACTGCAAGCATGCACAGAACAGCGTTACTGCAAGTACGCACACAGCAGTGCTGCTGCAAGCTCTGCTCTGCTCTACCAGGACAGAGGTGGGAGGTTTCTGAGCAGAAACCTGCTGAGAGCTGCCTCTCTGCTGGGTTTGCCCCAGCACCAGGGGATGAGGCCGCAGGTTGTTTGAGCCATCACTGCCACTGCCGGCCACAAGCACTCAGCACCCAGAGGAGGAAAGGAAGGAGGAGCAGCATTGGCAGCGTGCTGTAAAAGGGACAGAGCTAAACACAGGGAAATTAGAGGCTGGGTGTCAGTGGTGATTTCTGACTGGGGGATGTTGCAAGCAGTGAGTCATGTCTGGAGAGGAGGAACAGAAAAATCTGTTGTTTGGAGACAGAAAGCGGAACTGAAAAAAAGCTCTAGCAGATAGCATAGAGGAGTTGGGGATGGTGGATTTAGTGATAAACCTTGCAACAGAAATGTCAAGCACTAAACTCCTTTAAGATGCCAATCACTAAACTCCTCTACAAGCTGAGTGAATTTATCTACTTTTCTGCAATGTTAGGAGCATGGCAAATATTATTCCCCCCCGTTCACAGGAAGGGAAACTAAAGCATAGCAGGGCCATGGGGCTGTTCCTGGGCACGTGCTCGGTCCCAGCAGTGAGCAGCTGCACCTGCATGCACGACTTTGTGTGCTTCAGCCCCATCCTGCTGCAGGATTGCTCCCATCCTAGCAGGCAGCTCCCCTCTCGCTGGTGGTGTGAGCTGATGCTTGCCTGCAAACATTCCCCTTCCCAGAGGTGTTCCTGGCAACTGCAGCCCTTTTTGCACCCAAAAGTCTTTTTTCTTTTTTTTTTTTTTTTTTTTTTTTTTCATATATTTTTGCTTTTCAATTTGCTTTCTTCTGCTCTGGAAGTTTACTTGTGCACCTGGGAACCTGGTGGGAGCCTTTGTGCTGCGGAGGCGGGCTGGTGTTCACCCCTAGCTGTTTGGGGTGGGAGGGTCTGTGCAAAACCTCAGGGTGTGATGTGAGCCATCAGAATGCTGTGGCAGCTCCTTCTGGTCTGCAGGACCCAAATTCAGGCCTGTTGCAAAATTCGGATCCATGGAGGGAAGGAGGGGAGCTTGAGGCATCTCCCTGTACAACCAGGGAGCATCTCATGTTGTCGTCTATTTTTCACCACTTTTTCCCCAAGATCTTGGGCTGTTTCAGCTTCCTCTGCACTGCCCAGCCCCGGACGGGACAGCAGGGAGCGATATTTAAAGCATTTGTGAAACTGCAGCCGAACCCGAGTAGCTCCGCAGTGCCCTCTTCTCCTTTCGTGGTTTTGAATTCCTCGCATCCCTCTTTTCCACGTAAAAGAAGAGCAGCTCTATTTAGGGACTGGTGATTGTGCTGCTGAGGGTGCCTCCAGCAGCACGTCTCGGTGGCTCTGAGCACCCCATTCCCAACCCTGCTTGTGGCTGCTCAAAAGGCTCCAGGTGGCATCGGGAGCCAGGGCTGGAGCCAAGGTGTGGCGTCCAGGCTGGTCCCTTTTGCAAGCAATTGCTCAGTTAGTGCCTTCCCCACAAGCCTGCCAGCCTCTCCCTTCTTGGTATTGGAAATTATTTTCCTCAGAAATCAAGAATCATGAAACTGAGGTCATGGGACTGGTTAGTTACACGAAGGGAAGCAATCCCACAGCATATTTTCCATATGAATAATGCTGAGAATCCCTTTTTGGGCACACGTTGCGTCTCGTCGTGGGCACGGCCACGCTGAGCGGCATGCACAGAGCCCCCAGGGCAAGCAGGGGGTGCGGGGCAGAGCAGGTAACGCTATCGCTTTCACTGGAGGTCGACCAGAATTTATGTCTGTGTCACTGGTACAGTGGCTTTGGCCGTTTGACATCTAGGGTTGGAACATGTGTAATTCAAGCCAACGAGGGATTTCATGGGTGTGTAAGACGGGTGACCTTCATGCTTGAAGGCAGAAAGCAGGGAGAAGCAAGAAGAGCAGCTGTAGCAGAGCATAGGCGGTCTTCCCATCCTGCACTGCCTGTTAGGTTGTTCACTGTTTTCTTGCCTTCACCTCATCTCATTTGTCACTCACCCTCCCTTTGCACTGCTGTGGAATTCCAAATTGGCAGAAGTTACGTGACTTTAACACTTATGCCATTTTCTGGCCTGTTTACGTCCCGTAAATTAAGTCAATGATGAGCTTGGCATGGGATCTGGAAGTGTTTCACAGCAGCATCGGTTTCTCCCCTTTAATTAAACATTACAGGTTCCTTGTGAATCATACTTCATGCTGTTAGCCTTTTATGAAAAGCCTTAACATGGTAATTTATGGGAAATCTGTTTTGATGTGCAGGTTTGGGCCCCGCTTCTCACCTTGCGCACGACCTACAGCGGCTGCTGAGCGCCCGGCGGTGCTGGACGCGCACCCAGGCTCGGCCACCAGTGGGACCTGCCCTGGTTCTCATCTTGCAGGCCCCCTAGACCAGTCCTCCAGGAACCTCCTTTAACCCCTTTCCAAAGTGTTTTTTTCCTGAGCCCCTACCAGGTCCCCTGACGATGAGGTCTGAGCTTCCACCACGTGTCCGTGCAGAAGTTCTCCCTTTGCTGGTTTTCCACCCTTGCATCTGGGCTCTAGCATTTGTGTTTTGTGAATTAGAGAGTAGCCACTCCCTTTCACTCTTTTCTGCACCATTCATGCTTTTGTAGATCTCTCAAGTTGTTTTTCTCTGCAATTTCACTCTGTTCAGCCTTTCCTTGTGTGGAAGCTCTGCCGTATGCCCGGTCTGCTCCTGCACCCAGCCCGGCCCTTTTTTGCACATATCTGCCTCTTTTCTGACGTGAGGTGGCCAGCACTGCTGGCAGCATTCAAGGTGTGGGTGCACGGGGGATTTCTGCAAGCACATCATGGGTTTTTCTAGTGTCATCTCTGCACCATTTGCAGAAATTCCCTGGGATGCCTTTTGGCTGTTATAATCCCTGTATGTTAATTTGCAGTTAACATCCACAGTGGGTCTAAGACCTCTTTGTGCTGCTGGCTCATTTATGACCTATTGCATATGGGTTCCTGGGGGGAGTAGTGCTTTATTTTAAAGAAACTAAGTGTAGGTGGTCACCCTGTCACCCCACCCCTCTTTCTAAAACCTGTAGAAAGCACTGACCAGGAGCTGCTGAAACTGGAAGGCAGCACAGATGTTACCGGGATGCTGGGGTGACAGAGGGAGGCGTGGGTGAGCAGGTACATATCCGGGCAGGCAGCAGAGCCCCGTACTCAGGACCTGCACCAGCAGACACAGTAGGATTTTGCCTTCCCACCAGCTCATGCACAGAAACCAGGACCGGGGGACCAGGGAAGGACACACAGAAGTGGTGGGGATGCGGACAAGAAACGTTGTCTCCTATTCCCACTTGTTAGTCCTATTTATAGGGTGCCCTTCCACAGAGTATCTAGGCTCTTAGTTTTTATTCTTGGAAAATTATTCACTTCTTGGACCTGCCATGGAGCAGTTACTCACCAGCGCTCCTCCCCAGCATGACATTAAAAGAAGTTCCCACGGGGCAGCGCAGGACTGCTCATTTCCCTGCGGCCAAACCAGGCTCTGCCCCGCACTGCGATCTGCCTCGTCTTGTCCTGTAATTCCCAGCCTGGCTGTATTGTTCATTCACCTGCAAAAGTGGTTTGCTGCCTTTGATTTTTCTCCGATGAGATCATTCACCTCTGAGTACAAAACACACCGAGCAGTGTTTTGGCATGGGCTGACTGCTGAAGGTGGACTCTTTCATTCTCTTGCTTATAATCTTGCCCTTCTGACTGTAAAACAGTCCAGTGGTGGCAATGGAGCAGTTTGGGAGCAGTTGGTGCCCCAGCAGGGGACAGCTGCTGCATGTATTAAAGGTGGGAGCTGCAGCTCCCTGCTCAGTGTTCCTATAGCACCCAGCACCATTTTATGTGGGTGCAGAGGCAGAAAGGATCGGCAGCCCGGTGGAGGCGTGCATTGTCACCTGGCTTTCAGGTGGCATCTTGTGCTGCAAGAGACTGAGGGTGGTCCTGGGGAGGTGCTTACCCCACTCTCTGGAGGGACAGAGATGATTAAAGGGAAGTTGCTGCATGCTCATGTCGCTTTTGCTGTTAAAATCCCAGAATTTCTAGACATCAGTCACATAGTGGTAGAGACCTGAAGCTGCCCTGGAGGCTGAGCTCCGCTGAGCATCCTTCTCAGGATGCAGAGGCCTGAGGCTGGCAAATAAGGTGCTCGGAGTCAGGGACCACTGGTGCCTGGTGCTGCTGTGGCACTTCCTACGGAAAGAAAACCCTCACCATTTCAACTTATTGATTTGAGAACTAACTCGGGGTTTGAGGAAGAAATTTTTTCAGGCTGTTGTTTGTATTTCACTGGAACAACAACAACAACAACAAAAACAGCAAAAAGACTCAGCAGGGTGTGCTTTTAAGCCTCCCAGCAGGCTGGGCATGCAGGAGCGAGGAGGAGCAGAAGTGATGGAGCATGGGACAGCAGTTTTTGCACTTCTGTCCTGCAGCTGTGTTGCAAGTATGTGTCCTTTAACAGGCTTCATTTGTGGCCCAGAGACACCACTCGAGGGCAGCCACGCTTCAAAGGAAAGTGACTTCCTGTAAAGGAGGAGGCAAATTCCACCTGCCCTGATTGCATGGGGCCTCCAGCCCTTGAGCACTGCTCTCCATCCAGAGCTGGGCCGAACTGGGCTGCTGCCGGGACTGGGAACTGTTTGAAAGTGCTGCTGGGGACCATCCAGCTGGGAAGGGCTCGATGCAGCCATTCTCCTTGGCTTGGGACCTTGAGGTCCTGCCTCTGCCCAAAACCCCCCAACTGGCCTTGGGTTTTCTTCATTGGAAGGAGCCTGCAACAGGATCCAGGTCCCTGCTCCTTTGCGGGGAAGTGCAACAACGGGCATGGCATCTCCAGTGGGCTCCTGCTGATTTGAGGAGTCCCTGGCCAAGGGGATGCTGAGCACCTCGCTGCTGCAATGGGGCTGTGCAGGAGCTCATCTCCTGCTGTTCTGCCCACTCACACAGCTGTGTTGCCATTTTTTAATTGCTCCATTACCACTTTAAATAGCTGTTACTACCACAGCCTGTGGGCTTCTGACTCATGTCCTCAATGGCTGTGCACACAGGCAGATTCTGGTGTGCTGCTGTGCCCTGTGTGCCTCTGCTCCTGCCTGCCCCATCCCAGGGCACTGCGTGGCACTTGGTGTCTTTCTGCCCAGAAGCACCAGGCTGGTGGGGCAGGCGATCGTGGAAAGCAGCTCAGTCCAGGCTGAGCTCTGCTCTTGCCATCCAGAAGGCCCCAAAATAAAGCACAGGCTTCTGAAATGGGAGTGACAATGAGGTTGTTTGGCTTTTCCAGGGGAGAAAGGGGAAGGGTAAGTCAGAGTAAACTTTTCGAATCGCACCACCGTGCTGTGTGGGTGAGAATCAGCACAGAAGCCAGTGCAGTGCTTCAAACCAACTAATCGCTTCGCAGCACTCAGCTGGAGGTGCTTTTCCCTGTCTCTTCAGAGACAGGCAGCCATATGGGACAGAGCCTGCCTTCACTGAAGTTTCATTCTTGCATCTTCTGCTCCATCAATTCACAAAAATAATTCTTCTCAAGCTTGCATTAACCATGCCAAATTTGCAATTACAGCCTGGCTTTGCCAGGATTTTTGCCTTCTTCTGGTGATGGCAAGGAGTTGTGAATGAGCATCAGTCAGAAAGATGTGCCTTTTTGATCCTGAATTACAGCTCCATGATTTCCTTGTAAACTTAGTATGGCCCCACTAACTCAGAGAAGCTGCCTTGGACTTACACCAGCAGGACACCTCCTGGCCTGCAAACCAAGGTTTCAACCCCAAAGCTGCTGCAAGCAGTGGATGCCAGCAGTGAGCTGTGAGCAGGGCATCCCCACGTGGGTACTGAAGCAGACCGATGCTGCGGGGAGGCTTCGGAGCTGGTGCTGCAGGAAAACTGCCATTCCTTGCTCGGCTGGTAGGCTCAGATCTCATTTCAAATGCAACTCTCGCTCTGGGCTGTTTAAACAGGACATGGTTTAGAAACAAAGGGCCAGCAGGAGTATTATGGAAAAAGATTAGAAAACATTCAGTTCTGAGATCTGATGTTTTTTAATTCAGCCTAGGAGGGTGTGATCCGTACAGTGCTCCAAGCAGGGCATGATGTAAACAGTTGTTTGCCTTGCTGCAGTGGCATTGCCTGCACTGGACAAATGATTCTAATGATATTGGACAAAAAGGAGAGAAAGCTGAATAATTAAGAATGCAGCTTTGGGAAAGGGAGTTTAATGCTATTTTAAGACCCAGCTGGTTTGGTTCTTGCTTATTTCTATTACAGAACATATTTCATTGGCTTTGCTTTGTACAAGTGAGGGGAGTGAAAGCCGAGAGCAGAAGAGAACTGCTCTCAGAAACCTTGTCCTGATGTCCCAGCCTTCTCTGCTTTGCTCATAATTAACAGAGTAATTCAGAATCCTGCTGAATTTTGGAGAAGAAAAGCCATCATCAAAGTTTCCCAACCTCAGCGAGGTTACAAATGCACCCATGAGGGTCCTAGAAAGCTCCTTACAGAGCCAGAAAACATCCAAGTGGACAGCCCTGGTGATGTCAAGGGGGAATTTCTTTTTTAAGAAAGCAGACATTGAACCTTTGAGCCTTCATTTACTATCACTGAGAAACAAAGAAATAAATGGTGAGACAGGAGAGCGCAGGCAAGCCTGGTGTGTAGGTTTTACATGTGGTTCCTGAAGTCTGCTGAATTTTAACTTGGGAATTTATGGCCTGATAATAGAGAAATGGGGAGCTGTAGGGCAGGAGGAGCTGGGAAACATTCAGCCGAGGTCTGCTGGTGGTTATGAAGTTCCTGCGATTTCTGCTGAGACTGCAGCACACACTGTTGCCCTTTGGGATGTAGTTGTCCCTGTACGACCCTCCTCACCCGGCAGGAAGGCAGGACCGCTGGTGGGATGAGGCCTCCTGTGGGACCTTTCCCTATCCCCTGGCAGTACGGTTCTAAGGACGGTTTGTTTGAGATACCATGTTCGAACACAGCCACTTGCTTGTGTTCTCCTCAGAGGTACTAGTGGCTTTAAGTCTTAAAAGAGAATAATGATTAGCCCTAAGCAGCATTGGGCTGTGAGAAAACGTATAATGGAACAATTACTGAAAGCAGCTGAGACTAAAAGTAGCATTTAATGGGATCCAGCATCTTCTGTTCCAGCTGACCTGAATGCTGCTTGTTCTGTCAGGCAAAGAGAGTGAAAACCTCTGGGATTCGTAAATCAGGATATTTAGGTCACACGTGGATTAGAGTGTGATCAGACTGGCTTTAATGCAGAGCTGCTCTGGGTGTGTATAGATCACACAGTATGCTGAGGAATCAATGCTTTCCAGGGCTTTGGGCACAATCACAGGCTTACTGTGAGCTGCTGCAGTGCATCAAGGCCCCTGTGCCACTCAGTCGCCGTGGGAACTGCCTGTCCTTCAGCTCCGAGCAGAGACCGAGCGAACTCAGTTTGAGAGCACACCACCAGCAGCAGGGTGAGCGCTGGCCCCAGCAACCGTCCCCGTTCTGCCAGGCCAGTTGGCAGCCAGGCTATTCCCTCCTATCTCAGTGGACAAAGCAGGGGAAGGCAACCCATGACACCTCGCTGCCAGCAGGGTCTGTCCCCATCACAATCCAGCTGTCACCACCAGGACTGAGACCTGAAGAGACCACTTTGTCCCTGGGTGAGAGGCTGTCTGTAGCTCGGTGCTGGAATGACAGACGTGCTATGGAGAGGTTTTCTCTCGCTGACGTGGTCACCTTTGCTATCCTGGGCTGGACCTGCATGCCCACAGGTGGTTCAGACAGTGCTCAGCCTGCAGCATTGTGCTGCATGACCCCACATGCCGTGTCCTGCCCACCTCCACATGAAGCTCCCCCAGATACTGGCTCGCCACCGCACCAGGCTCACCCACAGCCAGATATGGGTAAGAGGAGACATCAAAGACTCTGCAAGCTGCTGTGACTTTGAAAAGCAGGGGCAGGCCCAGGGCAGTGCCCGTCCCGGAGTGCTTCATCCTCTCCCTGTCCCGTTCCCTGACATCAGCAAAGCCTCACCCCAAGAGAGCAGACAGGGCCCTGGCTGGCCAAATCACTGCAACACCAAAACTAGGGGGCAGCTCTGGGTCCTTTCAGGACTTTCTGTCAGCTGTCAGCCAAGCAGACACAGGCTGTGACCCACGAGCAGCCAGGGAAGGCATCACCAGGATGGAGGAGCCCATTCAGGTACCAGCCGTAGGTAAAGGATTTTCTATTTCTCTCTGCATCCTTCCGTGTCAGGAAGCATTACCCAACCCCACGGTAATGCCTGATGGCATGAAGCCACAGGAACATCCAGCTTCCCAAATGCTCTAGGCTTTCAATTAACTGCACCACCAGAAGGAGATTGCTCAGCGCAATGGATCTCAAATCTTCTATGATGAGAGATCGGTGATTTGACAGGAGAAGCATGGCTGGCAGAGAGAAAATGTCTTCACTTCCTGTAACTTCCAGAGTGCTCCATAATAATGACAGTGCTTGGAAAGGTCTGTGGTTCCCGCAGTCACCCAGAGGAATAATTACCATGGCTGATGCTGCTGCGCTGCTACCTCAGGGCTGGGCGGTAGTGGCTGGGTTTCAGCTCACAGACGTTGCACAAGTCTTCAAGATGGCAAGAGCTGATGCGTGCCGCATCCAACCGAAAGAGGAATTTTTATGTCAACAGTATGTTGTTGTCAGCACTGGGATATAGCCAGGTTGCCATGGGGACACCTGTGCCTGTAGGTTTTTGAAGGTGTGAGGGATCAGGAAGCTCTTTCACCTGATTTCCCCAAAAAAACATGCTTCTGTGATCCTCCCCTCCATCTGCCAGCACTGCTCCTACCACTTCTGAGCCCAGCCACATCTAACAGAAGGGTGGAGAGCTCTGAGATGCCAAGCACCTGTGGTGAGCCCATTCAACACCTGGCCTGAGCACCACATGCATCTCCTGCAGTTTGTTTGGTGCCAGTGGCTGCACAACACCCCCTGGCATCGCCCCGCACTGCAGCTGCACACGGGTATGGTGCTGGGGCAATGCTGGCGGGGAGCTGGCTGGACTCATGGACCAGGCTGAGCACTGGCTTAGCAGACACGGTTGAAATTCCTGTCCTTAAAACTAGGTCAAGAGCCCAACCCTGCCTGTGTGAGGGGCTGGAGGCAGCATGCTCCGAGGGCTGGAGGAACGTTACAGATTGCCAGGCTGTGGGAATCCAGTCGGATGGGTCTGGTGCAGCCAGGGATGAAATCCAGCATGCAGCCAGTGGGAGAAGGACCTGCAGCGTGCCCAGGCTACGATGTGGGGCAGCGGGGAACCCAGTCTGTGCCTGGCTGGAGCATCTCCTCCCCTGTGTGGGTACAGGAGACAGGTCCAGGCTGGGGATGCTGCAGCAGCCAGGGCTTGGGAGAGCACCTGAGCTGCGCGGAGGGCAGGAAAATCCACCAGCAGAACAAACCTGCACTGAAAATAAGCAGTGACTAACTCCACATCTTTACAACTGCCTTTTAACTGCAAGTTATTAAAGATGGGGAGAAAGAAGATTATGCCCCAGTGGGAGGATAAGGGAGTGTTGCCATAGAAGTGCAGGGATGCTGCAGCATAGCTGGGTCCTGATGGACAATAAACCCTGGCACTTGGGTGCCAGCCCTGAAGCCACAGGGGAGAGACGCTTTATTTCAGTCTCAGGACAAGAAAGAGGCCAGGATTTGGGAGAGGCCAAGGGATTAGGAAAGATTTTGCCTCTGGGAGTCTCCTTCCTCCATCTGCCTGGGTTAGCTCCTGCAATGGAGATGGAGGCTTTGCAGCTCGGCAGAGAACTGCTCAGAGCCAAACACACAGGGACAAAATCGCTCCTGGTCCCTTCCCACCTCAGGAAATGCTGAGAGGTCCCCAGAAGCACAGGGGAGTTCCCATTTCATGGCCCCACATGAGAACAAGTGGGAAGAAGCTTTGTGTGTAATCACTGCGCACTCAGCTCCTTGCCTTCCCAGGGGGCATGAGCTCTCCGGCAGGAGATGCGAGCAAGCTGCTGGACCTGAAAGCACGACATGAAACGGGGTTAACTGGGAGCACAAGGGATTTTTATTTGGCCTGTTGATGATGTTCTGCTTTCATTATGTCCCTATAAAGCAAGCATGCCTTGCCAGCTAACTGCCCTGACCTTATTGGAGTGGGAATAAAACTGAGAAAAATACCCTTGGCACGCGAGCCTGCAGCCCTGGCGCAGCGAGGAGGGCTTTGTTTACAGCTCCAGCTCTTCCTCCATCTGGGCTCAGCTTCTGCAGCATGTTATTTATACCGCAGCAGGGTTCACTGCATGCTCAGTCCTGCCTCTGCCAAAGAGGGGAAATCCCTGCCCTGGAAAGCAGACAGCTGCTCTCAAGCTCCTTTGCTGCGTAGTCCTAAAGCAGGACGGCGGTCTGGTGTCCTGCTGGCGAAGGGCGTGAGGGGCTCGGGCAGCCCGTGGGGTGCGGGCAAGCAGGAGGATGCCTGGGGTCCTGCTCAGGTCTCAGGAGGTTCCCTGCTGGAGGATGAGGACGGTGAGTCTTTGTGCTGGTCTGTGAGGCCCTGGCACTGTGCAGGTTCCCTCCGCATCCCAGTGCCCTGGGATCTATTTGTAAAACCCTGGGAGCCCTCCAAGCTTGGACACAGGCCAGCCAGTGCCATCCATCATCGAGGTGTCAGGAAAATAGGGCTGCGTCAAGATGAAGTGATGTTAGGGGGAAAAAATGCTCTGTAACTTGTTTTTAATGCTGATAATAGGAAACAGACAGCACTGCTTGAAACTGGCTGCAGAGCCCAGGGGCAGTGAGTGGCCATTTTTGGTGATCAGTTGCCTTTAGTTCCCACTGCCCGTGGCCCTGTAGGAAAGCAAAGTCCCCTCCAGTACACTAGTGCCTGCTTTATCCCTCCCTTGGATCCTGCAATGGATGAAATATCAAACCTGCGCTAAAGGCAAATGTCAGCGCTGCAAAAGCGACGTGACACAGCTTCAGGTTGTCAGACCTAATGCCTCTTCGTAAGAGATGTCCCCGAAGCAAGACACAGCCGTGACGTGCCAGGCTGTGCCACCTGGCCAGGGACGGGACAAGCTCCTTCCCAAGGCTGCACCTGCCTGCAGAAACACACCCCCAGAGGCTGGTTTTCCTCTCCAACTCCCCAAAACCAGAAATACTTCATCCCCTCACGGCCCCACTGCCAGGATGCTCGCGGGGAGCAGAGCTACATCCTGGCTGCCCCGCAGGGCTGCACCCCCACAGCAGCCCCAATTTCAGGGGCAGCCTGGTGCTGTGCTGCCTTTTGTGGGGTGGGAGCTCGGGTGCTGCAGCTCCTGGTGATTGGGTGCTATTTTGCTCAGCGTGGCCGGCAGCTGTTGCTGTATATTACCCTGGCCAGTCCACGCCAGCCTGCAGGCTGGAGGCGAGGCAGCCGCGCTCGAGCCCGAGGTACGGCTTTGTGTCGATTTTCACCCTTTTAATCGAGCTGGGGGGCAGTTCGTGGCACAGCCCGGGGGAATGCGGTGCTGCGGCAGCAATTGGCACGCCAGGGGCCATGGGGCCTGTCCCACTGTGGCCATGCAAGCATGCAGAGGGTAGGGAGTGCAGGCAAGGGGCTATTTCTGGCAGTTTCTTTGATGTGAGTCAGCAGCGGAGGCAGCCTCAGGCTCCCGCAACCTGGGCTAGTTCAGGAAAAGTCCCAGAGACAGCAAAATGGAGCTGTTTTTCATTAGTGGCCAAGGCTGCATGCTTTTGTGACTGTCCTTGCCGTGGGTGGCCAGCCCTTGCCTCAGTGCCTGTCCCTGCCATGTGGCCATGCTGGGCAGTTGTGTGTGCTTGGTGCATCGGCCATGGAGATGGCCCGACAGGGAAACACCCACGAAAGCTTTTCCCATGGGTGAGCAGCCCGTCCCACCACCCCAGGGACTGCCTGGCTGTCACCTCGCCATGGAGAAGGCAGGACAGCCAGGAGGGTGGGGAGGGACCCCCAAAATCTGAGTCCTTGTGGTAGCTGCTCCACATCCCAGGGGAGAGAGGACCAGGTTGTCGTTGCTGGGGTAGCTAAAATGAAAACCAAAGACTTGGTTTGGTTTCATGTTGAATGCAAACCTCTTTAAGGCCATTGTTCCTCAGCCAAAAGGTTTCCTTGTAGCTGTTTGTTTTGCTTCCAGTGTCGTGTTTTGGATTGCAGCCTGGGAACTGGTATTTTTTTCTCAGCACTCATTGTTCCACTGGGGAAAAATGAACTAAATCTGGCTCAGATGGGGCAGAAATTCCTCCTCCTGGTGAGGACTTGTGCAGATGGGATGTGCAGATCCCAGACGAGCAGGTGCTGAGCTCACAGATGCTGGGAGAACTGAGCCCACAGCCTTGGGATGGTGTTTTCAGGGTGTTCTTGTGCACCCTGGGCTGTTTGTCCCCACGTGTGCTGTGGCAGGGAGGTCACTGTCCCCTCTCAGCTTCAGCTTGCCCAGGGCATGTGGGAAGGTGACACCTTGGGCCGCAGCAGCCCGAAAACCCATCCCCTGGGCACCGTTTTCACCCCACTCTTACATCACAGCTTCTCAAGCTGCTGCCGTGATGCCGGTGGCTTCTGCCCATCTTCTGAAACTGCAGGACAGGCTGTGGCCGTGCCATGACCATGGGAAACACTGCATGGTCCTGGGGTCCCAAACCTGGTCTTGCTCTGCTCTGCAGCACCCCACACATCCCCCCACCCCCCACCCCTAACAGGCTGCACTCTGCTTGTCTCTGCCAGGTGCCGGTGAGCAGCAGCGGGGAGAGCAGGAGATTCCCATGTGAGTGTGCTGGCACCGGTGGGTCTGTTATCGGGGCAGGGGATGCGGTGTCTCAGGTCCCTCTTGCATGAGCTGGTGATAGGGGCTGAGGGGATTTCAGTGCTTAACCTCGCTGCAGGGCTGGGTTGGGCCCCAAGCATGCGTGGCTTCTACCTTGCAACCCAATGGGTTTGGGCAAGTGTTTGGACCTTTCCCTTTCAGGAAAGAGCTGGGATAGGGGCTCATGAGGGGTCCTGGGGATGGGTCCTTTGGGGTGGAGGGGAAAGGAGGACAGCACAGACACAACTTTGTTCTCCACTGTACCAGTGGAGGTGTGAAAAGAGCCCCTGACCTGGGGATGAGGAGCCTGGACCCTGTGCCCAGTTAGGGCTGGGGTCTGTGACCTGCAGCACGGTGCAAACCAACCCGCCTGACACAGGAGCGTGTCTCCCCACAAGGGCTCTGGTTTCGTGTTGGCAGAGCAGGCAACTGGTAGTGGTGGCGGGCAGGGGGCCACATCCTGCCCCAGTGCCTGTGGTTTCATCCATGTTCAGGTGCAGCCCCAGGTGAGGTTTCCAGGTCGGGGGGCAGAGGGCTCCCTCGCACCGCAGCATTCAGCTGGGAACAGGGTGTGGGGAGGCCTCTGCAGGGTTCACCCCATGTCTGTCCCGGGGGGCCACAGCCCAGCTCGTTCAGCTGTTGCTGTCACTGAGCTGTGCCGGTGGGTAGCTCTTGCTTGTGGCAATAATCCAGCACCGCTGACGCAGGCCAGGAGGCAGCCAGGCCACCAAGCCCTGCCCCAGGACCGAGCCCAAAGCCCCCTGCAATGTGCCCGCAGCGGGGCCCTGAACTGCCTGCTCCCACAAGCGGGGACACCCACGGCTGGACTTGCTCAAAGGCAGCCCAACACAGGAGCCGCACCCCAGCGCCCGCTTGCAGCACGGAGCCAGCTAGTGGCTGCATCAATCTTAGCAGATTAAAAAAAAAAAAAAAAAAAAAAAAATCCCAACGTGCTTTCCGATACAAACACAGGCACTGGGGAGTAGCTCCTGGAGCTCCTGGTGACGAGCCTGGTCAGCGCCTGCAGCAGCAGCCGCCCAGCCCTGTTAAACACCGGGGCTCTGCCTGCCAGCTGCGAAGCCGCAGGGGATCAGGCTCCGTCTGCCCACCCAGCATCTCCCCTGCAGCCAGTGCCCCTTATCTGGGAGGGGGAGTGCAGCAAAGCCCCTGTCCCACCCGGCCATGCTGTGCTGTGATGCTCGCACACCCACATGCTCTCCCCTCTGCACAGGGCCTAGAGGAGCTGGGGACCCGGCCGGGTGTCCCTGAGCAGGATCCAGACGCGCCTGAGCCGAGCATGCCCGAGCCAGCGCCGCTCAGCGCGGACAAGAGAGCAGCGGAGAAGAAGCGTGCGGAGAAGGTGGGAGCAAAAGGCAGCGCCGCGGTGCCTGCAGGTAGG
>CM021792.1:4930802-4944965 GCA_011076525.1 Nettapus auritus | reverse complement strand
TGGGATGGGATGGGATGGGGTGGGATGGGGTGGGATGGGGTGGGATGGGGTGGGATGGGATGGGTGGGGTGGGGTGGCACAGCATGGCATGGCACAGCATGGCATGGCACAGCACGGCATGGCATGGGGCTTCCCCTCCACCTGCAACATCCCAGCCCTGCTCCGTGTCCTTCTCAGATCTGCAGCCAGGGGCAAGCAGCGGACAGAGGGCTCATCCCTGCTGGAGCCCTGGGGTGCTGCAAAGCTGTTGCAGTCCAAACATCTTGGGTTGACACCCCACGACCCTCTTCCCCCACCTCCCTTCTACAGTATGACCTCCCCCATTGCTGCCTAGGGCAAGGGAGGGCTGGGGTGGGAGGGGGTGTTGGGAGGCTATGGGCCCTTTTGCCCCAGCACAGAGCCCTTTGGTACCTCCCTACACCCCCAGTAACCACGATTCCCTTTGGGCTCCCCAGTCCCCAAGAGCCTCCCTGTGAAGACGAAGGTGGAGCCCCACAGCCTGGACCCCACAGAGGAGCCACTCATCTGGGAAGGGCTCACCCTCAACAAGTGCATCCTGGTGGCCTCCATCGTTGCCCTGCTCAGCGTCAGCTTCCAGGTGCTCCAAGGTGAGATGGGGACTGGTCACAGGTGCAGGGTCCCCCGGTGCCAGGGTGGCCAAACCCCACCTTCATCACCTCCATTTTCCTGCCCTCTCTTCCCTCCTCTCTTCCAGCGCCGCCGTGCTCCAGGGACGGTGTCAGCAGCAGCAGGCAGGAGCCTCCAGCACCTCCCATCCCCGGTGCGTTCAGAGCTGGGTGGGCACGGCAGGGCGGGTGCCAGAAGCCTCGCATGCCGGCTCATCCCTCTCCATCCCCAGAGGTCACCGTCACCAAGGAGGAGGCCCCAGAAGTGGAGACTCCCCAGCCCGTCCAGCCTGAAAGCAGCATGCTGGAGGACGACGACAGCGATGACGACGGTGATGATGATGACAACAACGATGCTGACAGCAACCTGGTATGGGGCTGATGCGGAGGCAGCAGCATCCCTGGGGTGGGATGCTCCTCCGGTGTGGAGGGGCGTTTGTGGGAAGGCTGAGGAGGGGTCCCAAACACGAGGGCTGGGCTGTGACACCTCCATCCCCCAGGCCGAGCCCTGGATCTTCAAGAAGTGGTTTGGCCGCTCGGAGCCAAAGGATGAGGAGGAAGAGCCCGCAGAGGAACCTGAGGAGCTGCCAGCCAAGGTGGAGGTGAGGAAGGGACGAGAAAAGCCTCGAGCCCCAGAGAAGAAGGAGGAGAAGGCCAAGGACAGCCATGCAGCCCCAGCAGAGAAGAGCAGCCGGCAAGATCCACGCCCCAAGGACAGGACCCCTGAGGACAAGCCCATCAGAGCCCCCAGGGCACCCAAGGAGCCAGAGCAGCAGCCACACAAGAAGCGGGGCCGGGAGGGGAAGGAGAGCCGGCGGGAGCGGGACGAGCGCCGGAGGAATGGAAGCAAGAGCCGCCTCGGCAGGCCTGAGCGCCAGGAGAGCGCCAGGCGAGACTGGCGGCAGCCGCGGGGTGAGCAGAGGGGCAAGAAGCCCTGGGAGCAGGCAGGGAAGGACAGCATGGCCAAGGCCCGGGAGGGCAGGCGGCGCGACTGAGGCTGGGACAAGAGGGGCTCGGCAGCATTGCCTCAGGGGGGCCCAATCCTGCTGCCACCCCCTGGCAAGGGCTGCAGATGCACAGATTCTGTCTGTCTGCTGAGCCCCTGTGGTCAGAGCACGGTTTGGGGACATCAGGGTCCTGCTCTGCCACCTGCCCATGCCATCCAGCCAAGCACAAGCCTTTGTGAGGACTTTAGGCCCCCTTGGATGAGCTGCACAAAGGCAACTGGAAAAGGAGCAGGGAAACTAGCTCCTCTCCACCTGGGCTTCATGCCCTCGCTCCATCCCCAGCAGACAGCGCTCCTGCAGCTCGCCCATGCTCCATGCTGCAACTGCAGCACCTGTGGCGTGGGCACAGTGCAGCCAGCACAGTGATCCCAGCAAACAGAGGGTGTCTCCAGACCACTTAGCTCTTGAATTCAGTTACTGGTTTTATTGAAAGCAAATCAAAGAGAGAAGTGTGTTCTGGATTAAAGAAGCCAGGCTGCTGCCAGCCTTGGAGGGACAACAGGGAACGGACACCCAGCCCCGCCACACAGAGGTGCGAAGCTTGCCCGGAGCAAAACCCTGCTGGCAGCACCGTTGCCGGGGCTCCCCTTGAACCTGCCTTCCCAGAGTCGCTTTTAGGAACAAAGCACAAGTGCAATATCATGCAGCGCTGTAGCAACTACAGGAGACATTCACAGCCCCAAACCACAGTGGGTTTGAGTATTTGTTAAACCAATAGAGGTTAAAATAAACTATTTTCATTTTTAATAAGGTATTAAATTGAATGTTAAAAAAGAAAAAAAATCACAGCCCTGGATATGCGTGTTTTTTCAAAAGGAGAGGAAGAAAAAAAAGCCTTGGGGCTGGGCTGTCCCAGCTCTCAGGGGCTCACCCAGGACCCCACTGGTGCCAGGAGGCACCCACCAGCCCCTGGTTGGTGCGGGGACACCGCAGACCAGAGCTATCCCCTGCACTGGGGGTGAGCCCAGGCACTGCTTTTGGGGGGGCTTGGGCCCCACAGCAGCCCCCCTGGTGCGTCCCACAGGGCACCGGGTGCAGCTGCAAGATGACCCAGGGGGGCCAGGCTCTGTGCGCCGCCACCAGCAGGGGCACACAGCAGGTGTGGGCAGCCGCCGGGAAGGGGACACGCTGCCAAGGGGCAGCTGCAGTTTGCACCCGCTGCTGCTAAGGGCAAGACGTGTAATGGGATCACCCCCAACCCAGAGCTTTCCCCGGTGACGGCAGGGTCACCCAGCAGGGACCCCCACGCCATGGCTGTTGCCATGTCTGGAGATGGGTCCCCGGGGAAAGGCAGAGCTGAAGCTGGTGAGTACATGGGCATTGTTGCTTGTTTTGCCTGAGAGCACAGGGAGGGATGTAGGTGTCAGTGGTGGGCATGGGCTGGCTCAGAACAGCCAGGGTAGGCTGCAGGGAGGCTGACGGGCAGCGGCCACGGCAGCAGTGGATAAATAGATGTGGCCCCAACTGGACCAGGCTTGCCCTGCCTCTGATGCCCTGCACATCCCGCACCCAGCCCAAACCCCACGAGGGTCAGAACCAGACCGCAGTCCCTGCCTCCAAGCACCTCGGACATCCCCAGCCTCCACAGGTGGAGCAGGGAAGCACCAGGAGGCTGGCAGCCCTCCAGGGAGCAGCACAGCTGCAAACCCAGAACCAGAATGCTAGCAAGGCAAACCAAAGAGAAAAGACACATGGAGGAGTGCTCACATCTCGTGGAGAAGCAAAGCTGCGAGGGCAATCCAGGGCTGTGGGCAGGAGCCTCTACCGACAGCCGCACTCCTCTGCCACCATGTTGGGGAACTTGCGCACCTCCAGCCCCTGGCTGGACACGCTGATGATGAGCTGGTCTGAGTAGCGGACGGGCACGCAGCAGGGAGCACGCTGTAGGGGCGAGCCCCGCTCCTGCATGCCCAGCAGCAGCACCGTGTGCGAGTAGTAGCTGGGAACGCGGGTGGAGAGGGGCAGCTTGCAGGGACCCTCGCAGTTGTTGGCCGCATACACGGTGGGCATGACGATGAACTTGCGGTCGTGCAGGTCGATGGTCAACTCCTGCAGCCGGCAGTGGGCCTGGTGACGGGCACTGCGGTTTTGCCGCAGGACTTTCCTCCGCTCCTGCCAGTGCGCCCGCACCGTCTGCAGTGCCTTCAGCAGCAGCAGCGTGTGCAGCTTCCCAGAGCCGGGTGGCTGCTCTCCCGCGCTGCCCGTGCCTGGCCCTGGCGGGTAGTAGCAGAAGCTCAGGAGGTGCTGGAAAAGCCCCATGTTGGCTTGGAATGCTGGGATGTCCCTCAGCTCCTGGATCACCGCCTGCAGCTTGCCCATCAGCAGCTGCAGCACGGTTCCCTCCGGCTGCCAGTCCCCGAAATGCTGCTCCAGCCCGGCGCTGCCCTCCTGGGGAAAAAGCAGCACCGAGGGCTCCTCTGACTGCACCAGCCGCTCCAGCGCCGCCGTCTCGGACAGGTTGAGCAGCTGGTGAGGGAGCGTCTCCATCATCTGGAAGTCCAGCCAGTGGTGAGAGCTGGGCTGGGTAGGCGGCTCACTGGAGGGGCTCAGCACCCGGCGGATGAAGCGGGTCAGCATGCCCAGGAACTGCCCGCTGTCCCCGGGGGCCAAGGACGAGGCGTTGGCCTGGCTGGGGGCAGTGGAGGGCAGCAGTTCCACAGTCTCAGGCTGGGGTGGGTTGCTAAGAGAGCACAGGGAGGGTCACGGGGGCCCCTTGCACCCTTGGGTGTGATGGGCTGGGCCACAGCACCAACGCCCAACCCAGGTGTGCCCCGCATTTTCCCAGCCACAATCCCCACAGGTGGGACAGAGGGGCTTTTCCCCTCCCCCCCCCCCCCCCCCCCCCCGCCCCCCATGTTTTTCCGTGGCTGTGATGAAAGGCACAAACCTGAGCTGTGGGTAAGGAGCCACATCCACCACCCCATCTGCGGAGAGGTAGGAGGAAGAGGTTGAAGCATCGTGCCCCCGCCGTGACTTTGCCAGCAGGAGTAGCACGGGGGTCATCCTGGTGAAACATTTGTCGTCCGTGCCAAAGAGGAGCTGCTGGGCCTCCGTGGGGGGCAGGAGGGCACCTGTAGGGGGGAGACGTGATGGGGACAATGCCGCAGCCAGGTCCCCAGTCCCCAGCCAGGGCACAGGGGCCATCAGCACCCTGCTGCCACAGTCCCCACCTCCATTGCCACGATGCCTGATGGCCAGGGACACCTGGAAGCTGAGCTCCTCGCTGGTGCGGGTCACAGATGCTACCGAGGCTCCAAGAACCAGGTACTGGGTGTCACTGGCGAGGCAGAGGCTCTGCAGGGGGGCAGAAGGCACAGGAACCCCTGAGAACCTGGGGGAGGCATCACGGGGGGGGCAGCACTAACACGAGCCCCCGTTATGATCCCTGCTTTCTGGATGCCCGGGGCCAAGGTATGGACTAAGGCAGCCCAGAGAGCATCCAGGGCAGCAGCACGGGGTGGGCTCACCTGACACCGGAGGATTTGCTGGCCCTAAAACCAGCCAGGCTGCAGAGTGCTGGGAGGGGAGGGAACCGTGAATGGGGGGCCGCTGTGCACCCCAAGGTGCCGTCCCTTTGTCCCTGCCAGCAGCTTGGGGACAGGGTAACAGCACCATCTTCAGGCACGGCTCGGCCCCGCCAGCCCCAGCAGGAGGGTGGGGAAGGGAAGGGAAGGGAAGGGAAGGGAAGGGAAGGGAAGGGAAGGGAGATGATGAAGTGAGATGGGATGGAAAATGTGCTGGGAAGGAATGGGGAAAGCGCTGGTAGGGGATGGGGAAAGTGCAGGGAAGGGATGGGGAAGGCGCTGGGCCAGCAGAGCCAAGACACTCCCTCTCCCACCTTCCATGCTGGCACCAGGCCCCACAGTGCTCGGCACGGCCACCCACCTGCTCCTGCACCAGCCCCGTGCCCGCAACCAGCAGCTCGTCATGGATCCTGGCACCTCTGCCCGCTCGGCTGCCTGGGTAGAAGAGCAGCAGGGCGAACCGCAGCTCACCCAGCGACCGCCCTACCTCCGCCTGGAAAGCCAGCTTAAACCACAGCCTCGCTTGGCCTTCCCACTTCACTGCAAAGGAAAACAAAAAGGGAGTGAAATGCCTGGCGGGAAGCGGGTGAGGAAGGGGCTTCGGGGCCAGGCACTGCTCCTGCAGGGTGCTCAGAGCACCAGGAGCAGGAGCAGAGTGAGTCAAAGGATGCTGTGAATCGCTTGTGCTTTAGATGACTGAGAGCAGCAAGGCCCCCTTGCTGTGGACCCTCCAAGGACCACTCAGGTTTACTTGTCTGTCTCTTGTCTTTTCCCCGTCACACAGAATTGGTACTGGGTCTGAATCCCAACGATCAAGACAGAAAGAGAGAAACACTCCTGTAACCAAAATGACCATGAGCAGTACAGAAGCCACCAATGCTGTGGCACTGGGGCATTAGTCACAGGCGAGGACTCACCGTTGCATACAAGCTGTCATCTCTATGAAAGATACAGCTTCTTAAAAAGAATACAGAAAGACATCCTATTTTACTGCTTAACTAATTTTAAGGTGTATCCAACCCTGCAAATTTAATTCTTCATCGGCATCTCTGACTTAGGCCCAGAAGTAGCATTTTCCTACCTGAGTACTGTCCCAGCCCGGGTTTGGCACCTACCTTCCGCCAGGCGCAGGACGAGGAACCGGTCCTGCCCCGGCTCCACCAGGTGCTCCTGGATGCGCTGCAGGGGCTGGAGCGCAGCGCCCGCGTCCCCCGCCGGGCACAGCCCAAAGGTTGCGAGGCCGCTCCGGTCCCAGCCAGCGCGCTGCCTCAGCAGCTTGATGAAGCCGCTTTCGTAGTGGGTGAGAACACCCACGACCTCCAGGTGGCTTGGTGGGACGCCATCCTGGTCCTGGTCCATCTTCATCCTGCACACCGGGCCCTCCAGCCCCCCCAGAGGCCAGGGGTGGAGGCTGGAGCCAGCCCAGCCAATGCCCCCATCCACAGGCATCACCTGCAGACACCCTGCTCCTGGCTCCGTCTTGGAGAAGTGGCGCGTAGCAGCGGTCCTCTTCGATCTCACCAATGAGCTGGGTCCCACTCTGGCCTGAATGCTTGCATTTTCTCTTTTTCTCTCCTCTGCTTCAAGTCCCAGCTCCTCCAAGAGGCTCAGCTCCAGCGTGTCAGCAGGGGAGACCCTTTCCCCTGGACTCCCTTTTCTCGGCAGTGCTGCAGAGGGGAGCAACAGCGCCAGGCACGGCAAAAGTACCCCAAGAGCAGGCTTCATGCTGCCGCTTCAGCTATGCCAAATGCAGTTGTCTGAGCTGCTCAAACACATCTCCCAAAACATTTGCGCGGAAGGGGAGGACGGCATCTCCCTTTTAAAAACCGGTGGCCTTGAGTTGACAATGCACAACACACCTCCCTTGAGAAACTCAAACGCTGTCATGCTGGAAAGGAGGGAGGGATGTTTCAAAGAAACTTCTGTTCTATTTTTGGGTTTGCATCCAGTATTGAAATTGTAAAAAAAAAAAAAAAAATTAAATCTGTTTCTCCTACTTGTAGGGATGCACGTCCTTGACTTCAGATGTTTTTTAAAGGAGGGTGGAAGTCTAGACTTGAATCTGCATGGGGACTGGCACATACTATTCCCGTTGGCAGCGAAACACCAGGAGGAAGAATTGGCTAGACTTGGAGGAGGGGGATAAAGACAGATAATGAGCAGAAACTAAGTAAATGTATAGAAAGCTCCCTCTTTGCTGGAAAGCCTCCCCCTCGGCTGGTACCTCGTGCACCGTGGTGTATAGGCCGCCTTGCAGAGGCTCTTAACACATCTGAGCTCTGGGCTGCATCTCAAAGCTCCTAGGATGTGTGAGGGAGAATCTCACAGGGTGCAGCAGCAGCCCGATGAACTTTAATATTTCAGGCTTTAACAGATCAGGTCTTGGAAAGTCTCACAATGCCTGTGTTATAAAGACTTCTCCTTCTGTTCGATACCAGTGCTCACTTGGAATTACTAATACCACCTACCTAACACACTCCAAATAAACCTCCGCCCTGCTGGAGGATATCTCCTTGACCTCAATGTACCTGCAAAACATTCCTAACACACAGTCAGACCTTTCTCTGGGCTCCCAGGACTTCTGCAGTCTGGAGCTCGGGATGTGGCTCCAGCACATCATGAGTGGGCTGACCCTGACTGACTGCACGCCCGAGCCAGACACAGACAAAGGGCAACAGACCAAAGGCCTCAGGAGCACAGACCTTTCTTCTATGGGAGCAGAGACAAAGGACAGGAACCTGGCAGGGAGTTGTCTCAGGCATTGGGCCAGCTCAGATTGAGAAAAAGTGCTCCCAGCACTGCAATAAAGCAGGTGGGAGCTGGACGCGCTCTGCCTGGCACTCACATCTGCAGGGCACACAGTGAGATCTGTGTCCGGCCAGCAGAAGAGGCGAAGACTCGGCCTCCTTCCACCTATCAGGCACGCAGCCAGAGCAGGACACGAGCTCAGCCTCCCCAGGCAGCCCATGGAAGGAGACAGGCGCCAACACAGAGCCAACCCAAGCCTGGTGCTCCTTCGTTGCACCCACCGAGGCCCTGCTATCACCCGCTCGCTGCAACGCCCGTCAGGGGAAGGGAATCCTGCAAAGGACAGAGAGGAGAAAGCTTAGAGCATTTTCTGTTTTAATCTGAACCAAATGATTGTTTGAAGGAAACATGTAGTATAAATAAAACCACAGAGGAACTAAAAGCTTGCCAAAACTAATCTGCTAGTGGGAGGACATGCACAATAAACAACTATTTAATGACAGCAGGTGCTTCACATTGATACAGACAGCATTTAGCGAATTACAATAACGAACCAGGACTTAATATAACTGCAGTTTTGGTAATTTCTTCTGACTAAACATTCCCAGAAATCCTTTACCACTGTCAAACACAAGAGCACCAATGCTTTGTTTGTGAACCCCCATTTGGCATAAACAGCCTAACAAGCAAGAGCTAAACAGCTGTGCTTCAGGGAAGGATGATTGTCTTTTTTTAAATCATCAATGGAACCTTGTCTAGGGCTTCTCAAGGACTCCTGACAAGCAGTCCGAACTGATTTGCTTGGGAGAAATATTTCTGTGCTTCTAGCTGACAACACCTGAGCCACTGCGCTCCAGTGCCAGGAGGAGAAATGAGGTTTCTGGACTCAGCATGAGCAACGCTTTTCTGCTTGTAACTGCAATTCGGCAGGAAGACGGAAAACTGTGTAGAAAATTCTGCTGGCCCTCCATTCTGCTCACCAACAGGATTACTGGCAACGCAGTAATAAAACCCTTTAAGTGTGTCTATGACAAGTCTCCCAATCACCAAATGAACTGCTTCATAAAGGACTTCAGTTGAATAGCAACTGATTAACTGGCGGTAATTTATGAGATACATATCAAGCAGTCTATGGTGGGGAAACGTGTAAAGCTAGCACAGCTGAGCTGAGGTGGATGCAACTACTTCAGTCAGAAGTAGCTGACTGAAGACGAGGCGCCTAGAGATTTTCAGCCCTTTGTCTCCTCTTTGGATAACTTCCAAAATATAACCAGGCTGGGAACATTTTATACATTTAAGGGCTAAAGAAACTGAACACACAGCAACACTTTTAACCAATACACGGGAAGACATAGAGAAAGGAAAATTGAAAATCTTTTAATGAACCTACAGGATTTACTCAAAATCACAGGCATACAAAACAAAAGTTTATCTGAATCAATTGTAACCTGCATATAAAAAGGTATGAGGCAGAGGAGTCCAGTGGGACCAAGTCCCAGAGGGGCTTCAGTTGGAGGGAGGTGGAGGCGGGATAGTGCCTGGCCCCTCCGTGGGGAGAGGAGGTCTCATCATGGGGGGCAGAGGAGCAGGGGGAGGTACACCGGGTGCTGGTGGCAACTGAGGCGGCACTGGAGGTGGTGGCACCGGTCCAGAGGGAGGCATAGGAGGCAGAGTCATGCCTCCCGGAGGAGGAGGCGGCATGGAGTCCGGCAGAGGTGGCCGTGGGGGCAAGCCGTTCATCAGCGGAGGCGGAGGAGGGCGCTTCACGGTCGGAGGGCCTGGAGGGAGGTTCGGAGGAGCTGGGGGCTTCTCCATTTTGAAGTGGAATTGAAGGAAGAACTGGGGAGGGGAAGGGAGAAAAGCAAAGAGAAGGGAACAATTAATGTTCTTCCTCAAGACAACGTCATGCCATCACGCAGAGCTGTGCTGCCCTGTCCACGCTCACAGCCTCCAGGAGCAAAGCGCAGTTCTCTTCTGAACTGTAACCGCCATCGATCACGGCTGGCTTTCTACTCACTGTTCATGGACTTGCACCAAACCTGCCCAGTACTTGAACTCCTACAAACTTGTTCCAAGTGCTCAGCTTTATGTGATGGGGTCACATATGCTGGGATCCCCCAGCATGCATTCGTCCCCTGTCCTCCCACACAATAGCTAGTGAGCACGTCCATACCACCAGCTCATCACAGACAACAGCGCGGGAAGCCTGCGCTGAGCAGCCCACACGGAGGACGCAGCGTTGTGTATTTATGCACTGTTTTGCTGCTGCTGACAGCAAGTTTCATTCAGAAGATTCTGCCTCTCTGATTAAACTTCCACAAAGAACACAGGAGGACCCCTCTGTCAGGAGCAGTCACTACACAGGTGCACTGAAGGAGTGAAGATTTTAGCATCAAAGCCAAAATGGACATAACTGCTGCGTGCTCTCCCTGCACTGCCTGTCCCCACAGGCTGCTCAGCCCTCCTGCTCCCTCTTCAACCCTCGAGAAAGATGCTGCAATGCTCCAGCTACCTGTTTGGTTTCCCTGTTCCAGTGCGTCCAAAACTTTCCTTCTGCTTTGTCGATTTCTCTGCTTGGCACCTGCAACAAAAAAGAATAAGGAGCTATTATTAGCACCACCAGATTAGCTCAGTGGCCCTTTTTAGCTTTAGAGCCTGCAAGATAAGCACAGTTATTCCAGGCCTTGTGAGATGTGCTCGTCTCGGATGTTATTAGATAGAGATGGGGGCAGGAAAGAATTAAGTTACTTCCCTATCGGTCAAGGACAAGTATGCTGGCAAAAAAACCTCCCTTAACATCTGCACAAAGGATGAGAAGCGAAGCCCAGAAGGCTCCTTTCTGTGCCAGACACCAAGAATTCAACGGCTCCCCAGAGCTCAACACAGAACCGAGTTTTCATGCCAGAGTCCTCCACTAATCCTCAGCAGAGTTTAACAACTTCCAGCCACGTCTTCTTGACCCTCCTTTCCACTCCATTAACCCCCCCAAAGGCCAGAACAGTACAAGTCTATAACGACAATCACTGGGAATTAATGTCTTGGAAAATGTGGGAAGGGAACTCTCTATAATCAGTCAATCCCAAATCTTACCTTGAAAGCTATGGTTTCGTAGGGCTCCGCTGCCATCAGAAGGTACTGCCAGCGTCTATCAGGAGGCTCAATCCTTTGTTCGTATGCGGACATGAACCGATGGCGAGGCATGATGCTTTCTGCAATCTCTGGATAATCAATCTGTTGGGATGTTATTGCAGCATTTAGGAGAATATTCCCTTTTCACTACCCCATCATACAGAACAAAATCCTCAACCATAACAGTCTACAGAGAAGCTCCAAAACAAACAAAAACATACAAACAAAAAACCACACACCCAACAGAGCGCTACCAAAAGAAACAGCTTGACAACTATGATCATGGATTCTTCCATTTACTTGACACAATCATTAGCAGAAGACTAGCAAGGTAAAGACTTTTTTTTTTTTTAATTGTCTTGCAAGGAACTGCTCATTTACCAGTGTTTTACTTGGGTAACCCAGAGACGAAGAATTTAGCAGTGACCTTACCTGGAAGAGCAGGCTTTGCTGGCCTGTTTCTGGATCTCTCTGCTTGGTGACTGTGAAGAAAATAAGAAAGCTCAGCATGTAACAGAAAAGGGTCAGAACAATATTACTTCTGCCCTAGGAAAGATACAAAGCTCCAAACAACAAATATTATGAGATTTTGTTTCCCATTTATCAAATAAAACGCCACAATGTCTTTAACCAAAGTTACTGTGGGTCTCTACTGAAAATCAGTTACTGTGGGGCAAAGACACTGACACACTGTGCACTGCAGAAAAAGCTGGGAGATAAAGCAGCCGAGTTTCGTACTGAAGGCCAAAACAAAACAACGGGGAGTTCAGAGAAAAGACCTGAGCTATAGATCCAATGAGTGACTTGTGAGCATTAGTGAAAGATGGTACAGCACAACAAATGGAGAACAGAGACTGAAGCCGTGCCTTCATTTCCTGCACAAGTAGTATAATAGCTGAAGACTGAGACATACCAATCTATTATTAAAATGGTTCTCACTCGACTGTCAGCAATAAAGAGATGTTCCATGGGTAATTTAAACAATAAAGGACATCATGAGATAAGCCCATATCTTATTTATGGACAGATCTACTAAAAGGACTAGTTAATAATTCATAACCATAGCACTGCACTTCAAGTAAGCTCCAGCAGGCATTAGGTATCTGCTGTGACAGGCATCACTGATGTACCTTTATAACCCGGTCGTCCAATTTTCACAAATTTCTTCACTTCCACTTTGACTTTTTCTGGTGCAGGCTGGGCAGGAGCTTCCTTAGCTTCCTTGGCAGCTCGACGGGCCCTGAATTCATTTGAAATTTACAAAATTAAAAGGTTAGTAGCACTTGTTTCTGAAGGATAGGCTAGAAAGCAGTGTGAATCCCACGCCATGGAATATTTTAGTACTTTACAGAAAGCATACTGGTGAAACTGCTGTTCCTCTTCCATGTGCACCACTGCAGGTCAGTTTTACCTATGCCTTCCCCTGACCAAAAGCTGTCATCTCAATTATCTTATCCACCTCTAGGATGACCTTTGCGCCCATCTCCAGATGGAGTTCAGACAACTTCTTGAAGTAAAAAAGGGAAAGAACTCCACAAACTAGTCATCTAAACCAGACCTCTTCACTGGGAAACAAACAGTCAAAGGATATTCAAGCCCAACGTGCTACTGAGTTCAAGATTTATTGGTGTTTGCCATCATGATTTCAATGTGCCTAGGTAATGGAGAACAAAGCTACAACGGGAATTAACTTACAAATTGGTCTGATGCTTCTTCCCCTGGGTATGTGCTAAGTAGCTTCCCTAAAAAAAAAAAAAAAAGACAGAAGAAAGTTAAATGAAGACAGGACTGCTCCTGAACCGAAAGATACTCAATAGGGATGAGAAGCCACATTTCACGTTGACAAGGATATTTTAATCCTTAGCATAGAGGAATTTTACTCAAAAATTGCAGATTGCTCACAACTGCTGAACTGTCAGAAACTGTCATGCTGAACACACAAAGCCACTACCCACCCGTCAACTCTTCAGCAATCAGTCATCAAGCACATCCCAGGTTCTAGCACTTGAAGGCAGTATTATTCTAAAATACCTGTTGCTGTGGAGATCAAGACAGGCAGCTGTTCAACTCACCTCATTGTTGTGCAGAGTCAGACAAAGCTTGCATTCATAAGAACCCAAGTGATTTTTCATAAAATATGGGTCCTAGGAAGAGAATTATGAAAAAGTTACAAGCAAGATACATGCCAGAACAACAGAATAATACAATATGTAAAACAGAACTTCTGCTGCACTAGAAAAACTGAATTCACGGGTTTAAATTATTAGCACACCACTACTTTAGGACTACGAAAACAGAGAGGGACAACAGCAGTTTTGTTCAGTGGTAACAGCACACCCAACTGCAGTCAAGAAACAACAAAATACAAACCAGTCCTGAGCAGTCTAAAATAACGTGACAACAGCTACCTGAATACGTGAGTGCTGGCTTCTCTCTGGTTAGCCCTTCCACAAATGTTTCTCGTTTAAATCCCACGTTAACAGAAACAGCAGGATTTGCTCCAATCCAAAGCTCCCCACTGAACCTCTTGCCCTCCAAGCCAGTTCACCGAGGCGAAGCCCTGAACTGATCCACGCGCAGCTTGTGGGGCTGTCACTGCACGTCCTCCCTTTCCCAAGCACGCGGAGGCCGAGGCTCACCTTGTTGATGTCAATGGTTTCCAAAGCCAGCTGCCGAAGCCTCTCCCTGCGGTCTCGGTTGCTTTCTGAGGCAGAGGCGACGCCTCCGCTTCCAGTTTTACCTCCAGGACGGTGCTGGAAATCCATGATGGGGACTTCTGTGCTTCAGCTACTTCAGGAGAAAGAAAGGGTCTGGAAAAATGAAAGAAAGCCAAGTGAGTGACAACTCACGCTTCCCTAAGCGGGGCTCCATCCCAAGACCCGTCAGTCAGCGAGGCCCCAGGCCATGTACAAGCAGCGCTCCCCGCAGCCACCAGGCCGGGTGACACAGCCTCAGGCTGCGCAGGCCTTGTGCCGCCAACCCACCGAGCTGAGCAGCTGCAAAACCACCCAAAACCTGGACAAGCCCCCAGAGACCCCCTCAGAATCTCCTCAGCTCTGGGAGAATCGATGAATTCCTCCCCAAAACGCTCCGCTGGGCCCACTGAGGCTCAGTGCCCCCCCTCGGAGG
>CM021792.1:4769358-4930402 GCA_011076525.1 Nettapus auritus | reverse complement strand
CCCCCCCCTCCCCCCCCGTACCGGCGCGCGCAGCCCCTCTCCCCGCTCCCGCGCCGCGCACGCGCACCGCCCCCTCCCCCCGCCTCCCTCCCTCCGCCACACGACTTCCGGCTTCCGGCGCGGCGCTTCCGGGTCCGGGTCCGGGTGCGGGTCCGGGCGCGGCCGGGGGGCGGGGCCCCTCGCCATGCGCTACAACGAGCGGGAGCTGCTGAGCCTGGCCCGGCAGCCCGCCGAGAAGGCGGCCGAGGTCCTGATGCGGGTGCCCAAGAAGGGCAGCGGTGAGGGGCCGCGGCGCGGCTGGGGGGGAGCCGAGGAGGGGCTGGGAGGGGGAGTTGGGGGGGGCTGGGGGCGCTGGGATGGGGCTGAGGAGCGCCGGGGTAGCGCTGGGGGCATTAGGTGGGGCTTGGGGTACTGGGATGGGACTAGGAGGGGGCACTGGGGGTGCTGGGGGCGTTAAGCGGGGCTGGGATGGGGCTGGGGGTTCTGAGGGGGCCACTGGTGGTGGGACGGAGGTGCTGGGATGGGGCTGGGGGATTCGGGGGGCACTGGGGTGGGGGCGGGGGCGCTGGGGTGGGGCGGGGAGCGGGCGCGGGGGGTGCTGGGGGCATTGGGTGGGGCTGGGGGAGCTGGGATGGAGCTGAGAAGCACTAGGGTTGTGCTGGGGGACTGGGGGTGGCACTGGGGTGGCACCTGGGGTGCTGGGATAGGGTTGGGGGTACTAGGATTTTACTGGGAGGTGGGGTTGCGGGGGCTGGAATGCGACTGGGGTGGCACTGGAAGTGCTGGAATGGGGCTGGGGAGGCATCAGTAGGGCTGGGATGGGATTGGGGGTGCTGGGATGGGGCTAGGGGTGGTACTGCAGGTGCTGGGGTGAGAGTGGGGGGTGGCACTGGGGGTGTTGGGATAGGGTTGGGGGTGCTGGATGGGGGGGCTGGGACTGGGCAGTCGGGGGGGGCAGAGTGGGGAAGCTGGGACTGCATGGGTAGAGCTGGAGAGGCTGAGGCAGAGTCCCGAGATAGGTCTCAGGCAGGACTGGGTGATACTGGGGATGAGAAGTGGGGCACTGGGAGACCTGGACTGGCAGAACTGGGGGTGCTGGCTGCAGGACTGGTGGTACGGCAGGAGCAGGATTTGGGAGCTGGGGTAGGATTAGGGCAGGACTGGGAGCATGGAGCAGGCAGCACTGTGTGCGTTGGGTGGGCAGGACTGGGGGGACTGGGAGCAGACTGGGAGGGGGGTACTGGGGCTGCAGTGAAGCTGGGGACAGGGACAAGAGGAGGGGACAGGAGAAGGATGCTGGCTGCTGGCAGGAGCAGAGGGAGGGTTTGGGAGGGGGGTTAGGTGTGAGGGCAGCAGGGAGGTGAACGCCCCCCTTCTTCTGATACCCCAAGCGTGCCTGGTAAAACACAGCAGGAGTCCAAACCCCAAGGGAGCTTCCCCTTCAGTGTGGGGAACCGGCACATTGCGGAGGTCACGGGTGCTTCCCTCTGCCCCGTGCTGCGGGCTCGCCACCTCAACGCTCTTTTTTCCCTTTGCAGTGTTAAAGAAACGCCTCGTGAAGCTCGTGGTCAACTTTCTCTTTTACTTCCGGACAGATGAAGCAGAGGTACGGAGCCCCTTTTCTACACACACACACACACACGCACGCGCACACACACACACACTTTCTTTTTCTGTGAACTGATGGCATGTGCGTTGTGAAACGGTACGACAGCAGGCTGCCAAAACTGGGACATGGCACCCTCGCTTCCTATCCCAGCGACCCAGAGAAAGCTCTTAGGGGTGAGAAGGAGTGCTGCCAGCCACACCACACCCAGATGGCTCACGTGGGAGCTTGGAATGAGTCTTTCAAATGTAACCATTGCCCCTCGACTGCCGAAGATGGACTCTGTAATGTTTATGTGTAGGCCTGTGCTTTATCACGTGAAACTGTGAGGGGACGCTTACATTGCTCTCCTGGGAAAAGAACTAGCATTATTTATTTGCTATGCCAGGAATTCTTCTTGCAAGCGATGCTCGCTGTTAGTGGGAAATTGTCGTGGCTATACTCTGTTGGCGTTGTTATTTCTGACATGCAGAGGCCTTGGTTAGGTCAAGAAAAAGAGAACGAGGGATGGGCTTACGTTCTGTTTCTGGCATTGCCTCTACTGAGATCCAGAAAATGTTTAATGAATCCCTCAGTAAGTGTTGCTAAAGATTCTCTCATTGGAAAATCAGTCTGAAAGTAATCATTAGCGTGGGTGTGAGGAAAGGTGCCTTGTGCCTGCTGACACAAGGAAGTGGAAAGCTTTTAGTGGTGTTTTTAGACTTAGGCCACAATGAATATTTCACCCTGAAAAGCTCCTCTTTTAGGAAACATTTTTCTACAGAATTGCAGTCGCTCTTTGTTACTTCACTGGAGCTGCAATCGCAGTTCTCTGGGTAGGGTCAAAAGCTGAGCAGTTGCTGTCCCGCAGAGGTTCAGCTGCGACTCCCTGTTCGAGTGGTGTGAGACCCCTGAGGGTGCTGCCCCGCAGCGCCCGGCTGCTCGCTGTCCTGAGGTTGTTGCTTGTAAGCACGCGTGTGTTTCAGTGCAAGGGAGATGTTACCAAACACATCAAAAATAGTTCTGCAGGTCTGTGTTGAGTGCAAGTATAAAGTGCCAGAAATACGTACTAAAACGGATTTTTGAGTATCTTGGTTGCTGCCTTATTTGTCTCTTGTATTTTGTTTAGTTTGGACAAAAGAATTCACTTGTGGGTTGCTTCTGTTTATGGCTTGTAGCACCCGTTGGCTCTCGTGTCCTTGCTCAGTGCGCACTAGCTAGCAAACCGTACTTCCCATTTGTCTGTTTACCCTGAGCTGTTCTAGTTCATCGTCACACTGTTCTTAACCTCCTGCAAAGCTTCGAGCCTGCCCTTACAAAGTGAAGCGTTAGCCTTTCTGTGTGTCATCGTAAATGTTTCATCTTTGCTTGATTTATTGTGCAAGGAAGTCAACTTAATCAGTGTCTTTGGATGCTAAATGAAAAACAGAAATGAATAGCAAAGCCCAGAGTGAACCTTAGCAAGTAGAAATCTTTAACCTCTGTCTAACGTACGCAGAGCGCTATGGGGAAGACTGGTACAGCAAAGCGTGTCAGCAGACACAAACAGCACACGAACGTTCATTCAGTTAGCCCGAATTACCTTAAAAGTGCCATCAGCTTACAAAGATCACTTAAAAAACACTGGGAAAACTCTGGATTCAGAACCCCGTGGCGCTGACAGGCAGCATGTGTTGAACCCCCTCTCTGGGTCTTTTCCAGCCCATTGGAGCTCTGCTGCTGGAGCACTGCAGGATCACCAAAGAAGAGGAGAACGTCTTCTCCATCAGTGAGTTCTACGCGCGCGCTCCCTTCGTGCCCCCCTTATGGCAAGCCGTGCTTTGAGAAAGGAGATGCTTGGCTTTGTTCCAGCTTTTGCCTCTTTCTCTGGTGACACCAGGGTCAGTGTTCCTCAGCCCCTCTCCTCCTCAGCTGCCAGTTGTTTCTGTGGAGCTGCCGTGCTCCAGGACCGCGGCGTTTCAGCGCTGGCTGAAATCGTCTGTGTGATTTGCACAGCTGCATGTGAGGAGAGAAGCAGTAAAAACAGACTGACCATGGCTTAGTGCTTGTAGAAATCCCTCTCTAGGAAGCCTCGGTATTGACAGATTGCTGCTTCTGTGCATTTTATCAAAAAAGTGAGCCTCAGATAAACCATCTGCCGGGCTAATCTAGCACCAGTCCTCCCGCCACGCTGTTTGTCCTTGTGGCGATAGCTGCGGCTCCAGCTGGCTTGCGGTGTGTCGTCCTTTATAAGCAGCCTTTCATCCAACAACTAATCATTGTGAAAGAGGTATGTGGCAAAAATAACAGGATGTTTCTCCAAGGCCATCCCCATATCTTTTGGCCTGGCTGTAAGCAGCTGCTTTTCTGTGTGGAGTCTCGCCTCCTCTTTCAGCTGGGAGGGACGGTGTTCTGGCGCCCAAGCAGCCTGAGCGTACCAGTGAGCTTCCTACTCTGAATTTCTGGGGCTTGAAGTTTGTCAGGAGCCCCGGTGACTGATGATTCCTGAGAAAGGTGTTGAAAGTGCTGGCACTTGGTGTCAGGTTGTGTCCCCGTACGCCAGCCCTGAGGGGTCTGATGCAGCCTGACCCAGTTATTTCTCAGCAGCAGCCTAGATCTCTGTGAACTGTGTACTAAAGAGCAGAGCTCTGGGGACAATGTAATTAATTAGATGTCCTGATTCTGTCTTGGTGAAGAATTGGAGTTGCACAGGGAATTGCTTTCCACTGTGCACAGTACCAAGTTCGCAAAAGCCTTGAGCAAAGGCAGGTCAGTACCTTCTCTGAGTGCGGTTTGATTCCTCAGATGGCTGCCCTCTACATATATCCAAATCACTTCCTCCGGGCCATTTTCCGCTTTGATTACTAAATCTCCGGTGACTGCTTGCAAGGACTCAGGGTGTTTTAGTTCTGAGTCTGGCCATATTTGCCCAGTCTGAGCTGTCACTCTGAGAAGTTGCTTTTTCCTCCCTGAAGTCTTTGGCTGCTCTAAGCTGACGTTCGCTGTAGGCGGCTGTTCTGGGCCACCTGGGAAGTGCAGCAGAGAAGTGCCTCCAGAGCTGGTGTTGCTTTTGGAAGCACCTCTTTCAGTCAAGGGCAATGCAAAGGGCTTCTGAGCTGTATGAGGCACCTCTGGGCCACCATCACTCCCATGCTGCCTTAGCATAATCGTATGGGGAAAGGTGTTTAGGTATAAGGAGTCCAGCAGTGGAGGGACTGGGGCAGTTGAGGGGTAGCTTTAGCACCTTGTGGGCTTTTCCCAGTGCCTTTCAGACTGCTTCCCGAGCTGGATTTCAGGTGTGTAGAGGCAAGCTTGGCTGGGCCATTGCTCTTAGCAAATAGGGAAAGAACGTGATCCCAAACCATCCAGGGTAAGATAAGAGGGGACAGAGGCCTGGCTTACCAGCTTGTTCACAGATCATCTTTGTTGAACAAAGGTACTAACTGCAGCCTGGCGGAGTCTGGAGGTTGCTGGGGAGGGAGACAGTGGAGTGAAGGCAGCTCTGCCAGGACCTTCCTTATGTCTTTTCCCTATCCGTGGCAGGTTTCATTGAGGAGCCAGAGAGGAAATACTGCTTTGAATGTGACAGCGAAGAGCAGTGTCAGGAATGGATTGAGGCACTCAAGCGAGCCAGGTAGGCTGAGCCACGAGAGCAAGGTCTGCACTGTGCTGTATGTACGCTGCAGCTCCATGCTGTTTGTTTTCTGGGACTAGTTTGTGGTGAACCCAGGGCAGAAAGCAGCTCTGTCCTCCCAGGCAAGCTTCCTTTCAGCTCTAAATAGCACCCGAAACTTCCCCACATCCTTTTCTGCTCAACCCATTGCATGCTCTGTTCCTTTCTTACAGCTATGAGTTCATGAGGAGAAGCTTGATTTTCTACCGGAATGAGATCCAGAAAATGACAGGGAAGGTGAGTCCCTTGTGGTTGGCTTTTCAGGTGGTGACCCTCTGCGTTTGGACTGGAGCAGCGTTTAGTGATCCCTGGCTTCGGTGCCAGCTGTCCTACACGAGGCTGGTGGCTGCAGTGTGTATGGCAGAGCCATATTAAGTCAGGTCCTGAAGCTGCGGGCTCAGCAGGCAGTCAGGCCCAGCCACCCGAGAGTCTTCCTCTGCCCAGCAGCCTGCGTCCAGCTGGGGTGCGTGTGAGGCTGTTGCTGAGCGCAGAGTGTTACGAGCAGCACAGAGCAGCCTGGGGTCTGCAGCCAGACGGGCCGGGCCTCAGCTAACCCTGACTCCCCCCGTTCTGGAGGAGCAGCCCTGGCAAAATCAAGAGTGTCTGTGGGTTGAGACACTGCTTGCACCTCTGCCAGGATACCTGGAGCATCCCTTCTGGAGGTAACAGAGGTAGCTGTGACTCACCCACGTGCTCCTGTGCCAGGGCAGACTCAATACAGCCCACGAACCTTGGTTATCTGCCGCATCCTCCCCATGGAGTGTGACTTTCTGCTTACAGACAGCAGCCGGGGTGGGACTGGGGTGTAAATCCAGCACATGCCTGGAATTGGCACCAAGCCCTGCTGCTTGCCAGACTGCAGGCTGGCAAAAGGAGGGTCCCTGCTCGCCTCCCACCTTGTCTGTGTCTGACTGCTGCCTTCCTGTGCTCTTGCTGCAGGACCCCCTGGAGCAGTATGGGATCTCTGAGGAAGCCCGCTTCCAGCTGGCAACGCGCAAGCAATAAACCCCACGCTTGGGCTGAACTGGCTCTGGCCAAAGGCTCTCGCTGGAGAGTCAAACCCGAGCTCCTGCAGGAGGAACAGCAACCGTTCCCCACAGTGGTGACCAACTGACTTTTTAATTTATTAGCCAAATATTTTTTTTATTTTTTTTTTTAAAGATAATTCATTGCACAATCCCACCTCCTGCTCTGCCCCAGCCATGCAGGCAGGCAGAGTCTAACTGCTCAGTGCAGACGGTGACCTTGGGCTGGCTGCTGCTGCTGTGGTGGGAGTAAAACCACCCTGGCTCCAAGCAGGAGCAGAGGGGGCAGGGACTGAACAGAGAGCTCGAGCACCTGCCATTCTCCAGCAAGGGCTCACATCTCTCTCACCAGGAGATTCTGGAGCAGGCTCTGAGCCCTCTCTAGCCTCCTCCCTGTCCCTCTCCTGCAGGGAGCTACTCAGCTTTTCTGGCTCAGGATCTTCCCGCAGTCTCCAGAGGAGCCATCAGGAGTTGTTCATCCCTTTACCATAACAGGATGCTCCAGCTGATTGTATTTCTGTGCTTGCAGGGTTAACCCTGCTATCCTCCTTCTGCTTGCTGCAGAACTGCATTTCAGTTCAGCAAGGAGAGGGGGAAGCCTTCCATTTACAAAGGGAGCAGCAGCCCAGGCACAGCAACAGCTGATGGGGAAAGGGCATTCACCCCGTGTCAAGGCAGCAGTGTCTGCAGGCACTAGCACCTGCCTCTTGGGGCTGTTTTCTTTTTGTCCTTTCTCCAGCCAGGTGGTGCTAATTCGTAGAGAATTGATGAAGTCTGTGGTACAGAAAATTAGAGTGCTCTCACAAATGAAGTGGAGAATGAAGCTGTAAAGCACAAGGGAGCAAAAACAGGGCTGAGAAATAGCTGTTATGATCCTGCCTCCCTCTGCAGTACTGTGGGCTGGGCTAAGCTGTGCCATTTCTCAGCTTCCCAAAGAGGAAAGGCAGCTGGAGAGATTTGTAAGGACAGGAACTGCTACGTGCGCTTTGGGTGCATGTTTGAGTTTCATGGTGTGCAGAAGGTAAGCCCAGGGAGCGTAGGACAGCTGTGCATTAGCACTCCATTCCCTGACCCTCTGCTGCAGCTTTTCACCCCTTTTTGAGTTGCCAAAGGGAAAGACCTGAACAACTGCACCTGCAGGGGTCACAGCAAGCTGCCAGGGAGCAAGGGCTGCTGCTGCAGGGACTCCTGTAGTGAAGGGATGAGCAGTAAGAAACATCTCTCCTCGTGGCTCTGCACTTGCAGCCAGCATGCTGACTGCAAAAAGAAAAACCGCAGCCAGAGGTAGGGGACAGAAGGCGCTCACCACACGTGCCCAGAGCTTTGAGACCCCTCTTTCTTCACACTCCACACTAAGAGGTGGCTCCTGCAGCAGCTCCACTGGACAGTCCCACAAGGAAAGGTCCCATGGAAAGTCCCATCAAGCGTTTTCAGATGGCTGATGACAGAAGGAACTTTACTCACCCCTGTGGCAGGTGAATGCAGCAAGAGGTTTCCATTAGCACAGCAGAAGCACAAGGGATGTGCAGGTTTTGTTATTTTTCCACCTGGCTAGGTGGAAATTAAACAGTACACTACACTAATACTGCAATTAAACAGTACATGGTAAATGAGGTGGGGATAGAGCAGCCTGTGCTCTTGAGTGGGGTTTGGTAGGAAGTTTTGGGTCGCTGGGAACTGATGCAGAAACAAGAGCCAATACTAAAAGATTTAGTGGCCTGGCCTTCCCTCTTTACCTCAAGCTGCTGGCTACTAGGAGAGCAGCAGATGTCACTGATGCTTTATTTTTAACCCCAAGCCCGAGGTTTTTCCTTTCCCTTCCCAGACATCCCCTTTCCCTGCACTGGTTCCAGGTGCTAGCTCCAGCAATTACCAAAAATATGCAGGGGGCAGCTGTCCTGCTCAGTAAGCTGAGGGCATGACAGGGTGAAAGCAGAAAATAGGGCAGGTTTGAAGACAGATGGCAACTCTCATGGAAGCAGCAGCGAGGGATTAAGAGCAGGAACAAGCTTGTGCTTTAGGGAATTAGTGTCCTCAGATGACTTTGAAGTGCATTTTCATCCTCATGAGCCTACTCTGCTTACCTCAGCGCAGGGGCACACTGGTGGGGTACGCAGCAGCCTTACTTACTGTGATAGCAAAGACTCGTCCATCTGGTCGCTTGCTACAGGCCAATGTATGCGCTGCAGTGAGCACACCAAAGCTGCACTGCAGCCTGGAGTCCCCTCTGCAGCTCTGGCTGAGCAGAGCAGAGGAGGTACCACAGCTCTCCGGCTTCAGCCTCAGGTCACCAGCAGTGACCCAGGCTGCAGGCGGGAGAGGTTTCCGAGCTCATTCCGCCCCCCCGCCCCCCAGGTTCAGCATTAGTGAATGCTTCAATATGCAAAGTCAATGCTCGTATAAACAAAAGCTGGGAATTCTGCCGACATTCAGTCATTTATAGCAAACAATTCCAGTGCTACGGTGAGGTACTGTTCCTGCCTGCCACCCTCAGTAGCTAACACTTCTCTACCGCGTGCCTTCCAAGACTATCACTAGTTTCTTCTCCACGCACCTTGCAGAAGGTCGATCTGACACCCACCATCTTCACTGTACATAAAAATGGGCATTTTATTTAGATGTTCTGGGGAACAGTTGGGTGCGCATGTGATAAGCCCAACACTTATTTAAGAGGCAACAATGACATTTCCTAAGTGAATGTAAGACAAATGCTGTGAAGAGCTGCGTGGGCCTGCACAGGCCCCGTAACTTAATTACCTAGATCAACAGTTAGAGTAGTGCTAGGACACCAGGTTAGATGTCAGGAGTAAGGGAAGATGGTACTTCTAGACACTTTAGAGATCCGCATCCGCTGCTCTTGATTTATAGACAACTGTTCATTTTTCATCATCTGTTCACTATGCTTTTTGTATTCCAGGGGCCCGTTCCACTGTTCATTGGGTACAGGCTCCTTGACAGTGTACTGAAGCTGTTTATCTGTTGTACAATGAACATTTCCAATAAAAATTTGTTTTAATCATCGTGGCAGTAAGAGCTGTGGCAAGGAACCTGAGCCCATGCTAAGGCAGGTGACTAGAGCGAGCACCTGGGCTTTCTGTGCAGCCTGCCCGCGGGCGCAGGGCTCTCCCCCAGGAGCAGGGGCTCAGAGCCCCGGCACCGCCACTGCTGAGCTGGAGGAGGCAGCGGCAGCAGCGGTGACCCTGGATGAAAGATGAGCAGGATGACCGTGCCTGCAGGCCCATCCCAAGGAATGGTGCGGTATTGCTGATTGGCAGTGAGGGTGCCTGCTCCCAGGCCAGCTGCTCATGTCTGCACAACGTGGTTTTTACATGCCTTCTGCTAACAGAGCCAGCCCCTCTGCAGTAGCTTCAGAGACAAACACAAAAAAGGATGAGCTTGCTCAGACCATTGCTGCAACCTGTTTTCGACATCTAAAAACTCATTTAGACCATTCAATTTAAACAGTGTCTGTATTGCGCAGACTGTGTTAGGGGAATCAGGGTCTTCCTCGTGTTAAAAATCCTGCAGAAAATTAATTCAGCCAATTGTATGGCCATCACTTCCAAAGTTTAAAATCTGTTGCCAACCTAATTTCAGTTCCATTACATGGGTGAAATAACCAGATGAAAGGATGAAAAGGGAATTTCACTAGGATGGTTTTGCTACTAGGAACGTTACCAGTATGTTAAATCCTGAGAGCTTAACTGTCCTCAGCTTCGACAGAGCTGAGTGTGTTGCTCAGTTCAGGAGGAGCAGGGGTCTGACTGCCCTGACCCCTGCCCAGAGCCGCAGCCCAGGACACGGCGCTTCCCTTCTCCTGACAAGCACCGACTGCCATCCCCTGCTGACGTCTGTCCTGCTGAAGCAGTGAAACTCCACAACAGTACGGTGTATTAAAATACATACACTTTAATATAAAGACAAAACTTCAAAGCATTGTTTCAATTACAAATCAAGGTAAAGACACAAGAAATTAATTAAGTGAAGGGAGGGGAGAAAAAACTAACTCTTACATTGTGGAGAATTAGAAAGGCAGGATGGAAATATATATATTATACATACATATATACACACCAGAAGAATTCACACTAGTTCTATGGAGGAATGAAAGGAATGACAGGACAACTTACTGGTATAAAAAAAAAAAAGATAAATTAGGGGAAGTTTGAATTTTAAATAATTCAGTTTAATAGGCTAAATTATATAAACTAGTTCCTATTCACTAGGAAACATCCCATATCACTGTTCTAAGAAAATGTTTTTTTAAAAAAAATCCATTGAAAAATGGATCTTTATTAGTAGTTAAAAGTTTACTAATCAATTCCTGAGCAACAGCAACCTCATAATCTACTGCTTTCCCCATCAAAGTCCCACTCAGCGAGGGCAGGCTCCCACTCCTAAAAAGTTTAAGTAGAACAGAGACCTAAGAAATCATTTTTTAATTTGAGATTGATCGCTTAAAAGATTAATAGGTTAAAAAAGCCAAGCAGGATGGATCAACCCATTCCACCTTTTTCCCTCATTAACTCCAGAAACAACATCTTTCTAAATAATGATTTGACTGCACCAGAAAAAGCAACCAGATGTACCTTAAAAAAATAATAAATCACAAACTTGAGAACTTCAGGGTTAGTACTGTAAAACCTTGAATTTTAGGAAGTTATTTCATTTTGGAACTGTAAGAACTTAAGAAACGCCTGCAAAAAGATGATCACAAACAGCAAATACACTGGAGGAGTATTTCCAATTTTTTACCTTGGGTTTAAACCCTGAAGTTCACAATAATAGCATCTTTTACTGTGATATTCAGTCTAAATAGGTATTTATACATTTATAATGCATAAGGATAAATAAAATATGGCACAAGAAAATTTTTAAAAATGGTAATCCATCGTTCAGTGAAAACCTGATATGCAAGCTATGGAAATGTTGGAGCAAATAAAGGAGGAAAAACCTTAACAGCCATAAAATGTCAAATACTCGTACACTTACTAGACATCTGTGCTTCAAAAAAATCCAATTCTTGTGATTTTTCCTCAGTGCTGCAAAGATAGTTCACAAAAACACTGTCTAGTTTCTTCTCCCCAAACACTGTGATTTTGAAACACATTGTTGGTTTGCAGTCCACCGTACAACGTCCATTTCTGAACTGAAGTAACAATCATTGGGAGCTCCCAAAGCTTAGTCCTCCTAATGCTTTTGGCTCAGGCAAAACAATAAAAGCAGAACTTCTCAATAAAATCACCTGGTAAATTGGGACAACTCCTTCTGAGAAAAACTATTTGCCAAGAATCCTTAGGTTTCCATACCCTGTTATTAAAAGGACTGATTTCAACACAAAAAGCAAACGGGTCACACTCGATCAACCTTGCATCAGCACTGGGACAAACTACCAAGCCCTAACGATCAGTGCCGGCGGCCCTGGTGCGTCCCCGCTGGTGCTCGGAGGGGATCGGAACCAACACGGGCCATGGGGGAGCCCAAAGCAGGCAGGCAGCTCAGGGCCGAGCTGCAGGACTGGCAGCCTCCTCCTCCAGCAATGTGGTAAAACCTCGACTGTGGCAACTCTAGGGTGCAAGGCCTCTGAGACACGAGGAGCCGATTCCACAGCTGCCCACAGCTACGGCGCATTTGGGAAGGACTCATGGCAGAAAGCCCCTGCTGCGGGAGCCTCTTGAGGGTCCCAGCACTGCCGGGCCAGGCCTGTGGACGTAGCCATGGGAGTCACAAAGAGGTGGGCCCCGTGCGCCAACTCAACAAGATGGAAGCGTGTGCTGGCCCTCAAACTGATCACAGCAACTCCACGTCCCACAAAACAAACAAACAAAAAAACACATGGATGAAGCTATGCCTGTCCAGGGGTGGATGCCAGCCACACATCCACTGACGCTCTCCCTGCCCTGCTGTCACACAAGGGCACTCTTCCCAGTGGAAAAATAACGAGTTGGGGAGCAGATGCTGCTTTCTAAATACACAATCCCAGCAAGAATCAAACCAGTCAGGCGCCCAGAGGCAGCCCCACAGCCCTGCCATGGCCTGGAGTACGAGACCTCCCAAAGGGGGAAGCCCAGATCCCAGGTTCCTCTGCAGGAAGGGTGCTAGGAAAGGTTGGGACAAGGGGCGGGTGCTGATCCCCACCAGGAGCAAAGCCTCCGCTGGGCACAGCAGCATCTCACAAACGCTGGTGCAACCCAGCTGCTTCTGGTTTTTATCAGCACTGCAGTAACAGCCAGCAAGGCAGATCTGGATCGTACCCAGCTCGCTCCCCTCCCACTTGCTTTCTGCGGCAAAGCGACCACCCCAGAGGCCTCTGGTCAGATGTGTGCAGTTACAGCAGCAAATGCCCCCCAGAAGGAGAAGCTTGCCCCCAGCAGGGCAAACGCAACCACCCCGTGCAGCCCCAAAGCAACGCTCCAGTTTGAAGCATTTGAGCCACAGATGCAAGGGAAGAACCTGAATACCATCTGCGCAGCAGATTTCAAATGAAAGTCACTCGCTCAAGCTTGATCAGAGAAAAATAAGAAAGAAAAAGAAAAGCTACTCTACACTTTGAGTTGGGTGAAGTTTGGGCTGAGCAGTGACAAGCCCTGGGGGTCTGCAAGCTCCCGATTCACGGCAGCGCCTCACTGAGACCCTCACAACCAGGCACCGCGAGGTGCCCGCAGCAATTCAGCACCCAGAGCTGCGATCGCAGACCCCGCACACTCACCTTCCTCCCCACCACGCCTGTCCCCCCTCCAGCCACAGGCAGGACCCGGGCCAAGCCCACGCTCAGAGCTCATCCAAGCGCAGCCAACAGCGGTGAGCACAAACTGCATGCTACGAGACAAGACAGCTCTGGCCACCAGGAAGAAGGATATGAGACGGAAGCACAAGAGATTTCTGAGTTTGGCCAAGGAGCCCCGAGTTCCTGCTATCGAAGAAACCAGCTGGAGACACTGCTCTAACATCTGCCTCTGAGTGTAATGAGCATCCAGGACACAATGTGCTCCCTGGTGTTGGCAGCTTCCCCTAAAAGCACGCTTCCCTCCACCTCTCTCCCACTGCATTTGCAACCTGAACTAAGAGGAGCTAAATCCCATCGTTACGGTTGGCCAGACCGATCCACACCTTGCTAACGGGAACAGCCCTGTCTGCACCCAAGCAAGAGGCGATGCAGGGACAGCTCAACTCCCCTCTGATCCTGCCCACAAGCTTGGTTCCAGCAACCCAAGGCTCCACATCCTCCCGCAATGTTTTCCCACCTTTTCCCTCAGCTACAGGAAAAGCTGAGAAATCTGACAGCGGGTGCCCCACACGCCCCCGGCTAATGGAAGAATTGCTGCTCAGTGACTAAACGTGCAGCAAAGACTTGAGTTTAGGTTTAATGCTCTTGGAGCCCCCCCCACCTCACAGCACGGCGGGTCTCAGTGGGCTGGAAGCGGCAAGCAGGAGCCAGAGGTAACAAATCACCAAAGGAAGAGTGCGTGAGGGTCGTTCTCCAAGCCTGACATTTAGCAGCGGGGCACAGGTTTCACTCAGCACAAAGCTCAGGATATTTCTCTTTTTTTTTTTTTGGCAACATTATGTGCTGCAAGATGTATTTTGACTTCCTGATGAGTCCCTTGCTGGCAGCAGCAGTGTGGAGGAAGAGGAACATTTGTGACAGCCATAAAACGGCTGGACCTGGGCAGGAAGTGGTAACACAGAAGGAATTCCTTTCTGGAACTGGCTGCTTGGCTTTGATGACTCAAAAATATCTCCAATTATTGAAAACAGGTTTCAAGTCTCTGGCACAGCCCTCATACATCAGGGTCACAAGGGTCTCATTCTCGTAGCCATATGGATCAGATCCCAACATCTCCAGCTATTCCTCCAGCAGTCCTGCGAGCAGGTAAATGCTCTCCCCATTTTGCAGACAGAAGAGAAACAATTTGAACTTGCTCAAGGTTATGGCCAAGCAGCAAAAGATCAGAGAGTGGGGAAGAAGACAACAAATCCCATAGCAACCTCAGTGACTTCTCCCAAATAAAGCAGCATTAAGGCATCAGCCCAAAGCCTCCATTGTCTCGCACTGCTCCAAACACACCGTAGCTTATCCAACGCTCTCCTGGAAGCACACCCTAGCAAGGATTATGATGAAGACTTAGTCCAGAGTGGGACATGAAGGAAACTCACTACAACCATGCACCGCATGACAAGGTGACGGTGTCAGCGGCACCAGGCGCAGGTGGAAGATGCTGGCAAGGCCAGGGCAGCTCTGGGCTCCTGCAGCATGGGCTGCCGAGATGGAAGTGTCAGGTCATGGAGAACGCCAGCACCAAGATGACCCAGAGGCAGAGGAAGGCCTGGCCTCCACAGGCTCCTGGAGGCTGCAGCGGATGCTCGGCCGTCCAGCCTGTGTGCCTGGGTCTGACCAGGGCAAGCTGTGCCCCTCTGGTTTCGTCTCTCCCAGATAAGTACAGAGCGAGCAGGCTCACGCTGCTGATTTCCAACGAGTGCTTGTGAACGAGCCCTGCCACAGAGCACAGCGGGCCATCCAGAGCCAGAGCACCCAGCACTTCACACACAGACCCAAGGGCAACCCGCTACAGGGAGCGACACTGATGGAAAGGGGGATTTTGCTTTTCTCCAGCATGCGCAGGAGAGCGGATGACAAACTGTGCCCAGCCTTTGCTCTGGTTGCTCCCAGGCATTGATTTCTGAAATGCTGTGAACACAAAGCACATCATTCCTGCAGCAAGCACCTGGCCAACCCTCTTCAGCTGCAGGAGAGTGCCAGGAGCCAGCTGGGCGACGCGTGCACCAAGCAGCCGTCCAGGGTTAGAAAGCACACTGGGGTGGGCAGATCACCGTGAGCCAGCTCCTTCTCCAAGCAGGCATCTCTGCCAGCATCCTGCAAGCATCTCAAGTATGAACTGATGTGAAGCATCCCTGTACAGAATGAGTTCTCTTGCTGGATGTCTTCACAGGTTTGAGATGAACGGGGGGGGAGGGGAGAAGAGGCCTAAGGAACACTGGTTTGGTCCATTTTTGGAAAAGGATCTGACAAAAAACAGATGGATTAAAAGCTTCTTCCTGTATTTCCTCATCTCTCACATCTGGGATAAAAACTGGGGGGGGGGGGGAGGTGGTAATTAAGGCTACTGCCCCTCCAGCAATTGCTCGTGCACAACCCACCTTCCAAGACCGGAGCACCTTGCCGTTTGCCGGGAGGATGCTAAGGCAGCTCTGCAGCTTTCAGTTAGCCAAGGATCTGGATGAAGCTGGAGCTGCCCAACTCCCAGCTGCAAAACATCTGGGTTACATTGTCTTCCTGGATTCCAGGACATTAACTCTGTACAGCTTCTACTAGAAGCTACTGGATGTTTCTCAGCCATCGCCCTCTGAGCTTTCTTGCCCTTTTCCAGGTTCTCATCTTGCAGCTAATAACGCAGCAGGGCGCACCACTGCCAAGTCCTCTCCCACACGCAAAGCAGAAAACAGTTCCAAAACGCCCCTCATTTCCAGGGCTACCGATCCCTTCCCTTTCCAATGAGTAAGACAATAAAATCAGCTCAACGGTTTCTGTGCACAAAGGCTGCCGACGGAAGACACACACAGGAAACAACGAAATAACCACGCTTTGAACTAAATCTCTACTAAGGTTGCCAGGGATGAGGTACAGAGAAAAGGGTCTAACTGAAATCTGCAGAGGGCAGGAGCTGCTCGGTCACCTCTTCCCACCGCTCCGTTGAGCGTGGCCAGCACAGCATTCACTGATCAGACAGCAGGAGAGCACGCATGGGCCGAGCTACCTCACCTCCTTCACACGCAGAGGCAGGAGTTGGAAGGCAATGCACCCAGCCCAGCTTTTTGTGACCCCGGGACCCTCCGTCTGGTGCCTGCTGAGGCAGGCTCAAGTCTAAGGCAAATGCCCAATTGCTGGAGGCTGGAGACTCTTTAAGAAGCAGCAGGGACCTAGAACGGATTTAAGGGTAGCGAGTGCCTCTCAGGCAGAGCGATCAGTGCTGCCCCTCAGAGCACCTGGGCAGGTGTTCCCCAATGCCTAAACGTGTTTTTCTCCTCGTCATTTTGCTGTTGCAATTCCCCTTCTGTTACTGTAGTTTCCTTTATTGGTGCTTGGTCCAGTCTGAACTACAGACCAGGGTGATGTCTATGTAATGGATTATATTTCTCCTCATTTTGTGCACTTGAATAAATAAGTTTTTACAAGTTCACTGTGCACTGTACAGTCTAAAAATAAATGAAATAAAGTATATGAAATTTATAAATTTTCATCACATCTCTATAAAATACAGCCACTGCTCAGAGCGGCACTTTCTGTACACAGAACACCAAGTCACAATACAATTAAATGCACCAGTTTGATAGTGTGGCAGCACGGTAAGCTAGATTGTGGTGTTTTTGTGAACTACCATTTAAATCTACTTAAAGCAAAGAAATACAAAAGCAAAATGCACTTAGTCAGTAAATGTACACATCTAAGCCATTTCTGAATCAAGTATCAAAACTCTACTAACAAAATACATTGTACTTGGAACAAAAACAACAAGCTGAGATAATCTGCTACCTGCACCAGTACAGAAGCACTATGTTCAGTCTTCCCAATGTTATTAAAAAGGGCCTGACCAATACCAGTGATTATGCACCCTGTTCATATGCCAATGACATCCCAAAACAAGTTACCAGACTAGCTACCAAAATTCACAGTGACTTGAGTGCCACCAGCAACTGCAAATGGCCCAGTGAAGTAGTTTGAATGGGGCAGGACTTCAATTTCTTCTGTTCAAACTGTGCCTGCCTTGGCTGAGCTCACCTGGGCTGCCCCAGGTGATCTAGCTGCCACTCCAGAGGGGAGTAGTGAGTTCTCGTTTGTAATGAACACGATTAAAAACCACCCAGTTAACAGAGCGCCTGGTTCAGTTCACATTAGAGCAAAACACCAGATCAAAGACTGCCGTTTCTCTGTAGCTCACACTGCGGTAAACCAAGTGGATTTTGGTATATGAACAGAGTAAGTTGAATAAATAAAATGCAGACCTTTCTGAGAACTGGGTTTGGCATTGGTCAACCCTCCAAATTCAGCACCAAGGATTCAAACTAGAGGCACAGTTCTGACGGATGAAATAGCACCGAGAGGAGGCTCTTTACATCTCTGCTGGTGTGCCAGTCCTTAATTATTCCGAGAATTTAATCGTAAGTTGTATTTATGACTCTAGGTGGAATAAAATAAGTCAAAACTGTTTTCGCTTTAAAAAAAGATAAATACTTTACCTAAACTATCAACAATACAAACTGGAGCCTTAGGCATTTCTTTTGCCTTTTTTTTTTTCTTCCTTTTTTCTTTTTTACTCAGATTCACAGTAAATATTTTCTCTGTTGTTTAGGTCTTTTTAGGTTTTTGTTTTGTCCAGTAGTAAGAGAGTAGAAACCCCTGCACAGGCCAGGTGAGCACCTTTCAGTGGAAGCCGAGTGAAGTTGGTCCACGTTGTCCTTGCATAGGTCACATTGGGTTGAGGTAGAAATCCTAGTTACCTGCACAACAGGAGGAGAGGAAGAGACTCATCTAAATAAGTGACAAAATCTACAGTGTGTTAGATGCATCAATCATTTCTACACTGCTCCGAGACCTCGTCAGCCAGTGAAGAAGGCACAATTCTTGTCCTGACCCAACCACAATCAGACAGACAGGATGCTTCCAACGTTCAGCCATGTTGAGCTCTGTCCTTGTGTGACTGACCTCAACGAGTGAGGAAAAAAAGCATTCGTTCTCCCACCTGGGACTTCACCTCTTTTAGCACACACTAATCCGCTTTGCATTTGTTACTGCCTTGGGGGAGAAATGTTAGGAGAAACAAAGCAGATTATTTTAGTCCCATGCCAGATTTCAGCCTCAGTTCTCCAAGGACTTCAAGCGCACATGTTCAGATTAAGGTCAATGAAAATGCTCCAATATTTCACCAATGTCACATGGAGCAGGACTTCAACTACGATACATTTGTCTCACAAACCATCTCCTAGGAGCATTACTTCTGCCCCTCTGCTCCGCAGTCCAGTTTTAGACATCCAGCTGCCTTGCACTTTTGTGCCTTGCCTATTTTGCTCCGAGACTTGCTGTGGCGGGACCCACCACATACGATGAATGGAGTCCAGCCCAGCATGACCCCCATTCCAGGTAAGGCATCTGCTTCAGCAGACTTCCACACCGCTCTCCCAAGTCGCTCAGGTGTACAAAGCCCCACACCTAATCCTCCTCAGCCTTGGCCCCGAGCTTATTTCTAACCAGGGTCTTCCAAGCCCACCCTGTGACCCCATCATCCTGTCACCCTGCAGGCACACACGGACGTCACTGAACTCCTCCTCGCCCTCGCTTCTCATATAGAAGGACGGAGGGGATACTTACCTGCCTCACAAAAGCCTAATGAGACTAAGTTTGTGTCTGTGAATCAATTACATGATGAAGACACTATAAACAATGCACAGTCAAAAGAATCTCTCAGGTATATTGTAATTGAGGCATATGTTTTATAAGCAGCAAAGAATATCCAACCATAGATTTTACGTAGCTTTGGTATCAGTGAACAGCAACAACATCAAAGACCTACAAGAAAAGCATGGAGCGAGCTCTGGGCCCTAACATACTGATTTAACTTTGCAGTCACGAGCTGTTACATCATGCGGCCACAGAGTATTTTCATAACAACAGTACCCAACTCTGTGGTGGTACACTTTATTCTGGAGTTGCTCTAAAGGCATTTAAATACTGCTTCGGTAAAAACGCACCATCTCCAGAGATCCTCCTCTCTTCTGCAGCCCCAGCCCTTATGAAGCAAGGACCGCAGTGAACCCTGCGTATTCCCGATCATCTCATTCACGTCTACCCAGAAAGTCAGTGATTGCCAAATGATACAGCATCTGATGGAGACTGTTACTGTTAGCCCTAGCAGTCAAGCCCAATAACACTGCAGTGTGCAGATAACAAGGCCTTCTTGGTTTATTCTAATTCAGATTGTAACGCTTTGCTACCTGTGATAGTGTTTTCCAGTAATGCAGGGGGTGCGTTAACTGCAGAGCAAGACCAGTGCATTTGCACTCCAAGACAAATCTGCAGCTTGTAACCTGGAGATTTTTTAACTTTATGACTGAGAGCAGCTGTTATTGACTGACAATGAAAACAAGACCACCACGTTGCCAGAGTCACAAAGCAGCAGCATCACGCAACCTAATGCTATGCGAACATGGACTGGTGGAAGAAGCAACAGTCTGTGTTGGAAGGCAAGAAGAGGACAAGGGGGAATCAAAGTAGGCAACAACCACTGCCAATAACTGTATGAAAACCTTACATAAAAATAGAACTTCCTCCTGATAACTGATCTTCAGAAGTAAACATTTTCAAGAAGCAATCCCAACCTGAACATAATCCTAATGTCAGATAAGACAGACCAGAGTTACCACTGTGAGCACTCCTTGTCGAGAAATCCTGACTCCAGAACAGAGAGTATTAAACCTCTTCACCCTCTGCTGTCACATTATTTGCTTCCCACAATTTAGAGGGTTGTTTCACAGAGCCCATCCCCACCCTATCTCTGAAAAGGAAGAAGCATCATTCAGCATCTTGCACAAAACTCCTGATTGTTTTTTTGTTTGTTTGTTTCCCTCTAGCCTTACCTTACAAAATAAGAACTGTTAGCTAAGCAAGCTCTTTATCGTGGCTTAACCCCAGAAAGGTGCGAAGCATAAGGAGACTGCATGCCAAGTGTAACCCACATAGCGGACGTGCCAGCTGCGTTGGACTGCGTGATCATGGGCGCGGACTGTGCCAGCGCCAAGCGGGGCAGAGGCGGGTGATGAACTGTAAAGGAGGGGCGGGAGGTTTTGTGCTGGAGAGAGGCTAGCTTAATAGACAAAGAAGCATTAGCAGATTGGACAGAAGCAGCAGAAGAGGACGGCAAAAAAGCATCGCCAGGTGGGAGAGATGGCAGGTTCTGCAGAAGCGCAGGCTCAGGGTTAGAAGCAAGTAATGCAGGAGGTGGGGGCAAGGAAACGTTAGGAGGGGGTGGGGGTGAGTGGAAAACAGATTGCACTGGCGCTCTGTTGAGGTGCTGAGCAGATCTATTCTCACTAGATGTTACTAAATTAGAGGAGGGGGGTGGGAAGGATGAGGATGACGTGCTGGCAACAGCCTGCAGAGGGTTTAAGCTTAGCACTGTGCTGCTAGAGACAGCACTGCTGCTGAAACTGGCTCCAAATTGATGAGGAGAGGAGGCAGAAGGCACCGCATGGTTAAAAATACCTGCAAACAGGAGAGAAAAACTCAGCTTCAACAGATGGGCTTTGTACAGTCGCAAGTGACAAGAGAAACAAAAACCAAAAAAAAGCAAAATTATAGTATTATGGCCCCATACAAAAATATGCAGCATGAGAAGGCAGCAAGCAATGAGAGATAATGGTGCAGGCCAGGAGGTACGAAAGCTTTCACTTACCTTTCCTACTGCCAACCTCTAAATGCCACGAGGACAAACGGTCAGACCCAAGAACTGTCAGTTCTATATCACACAGGCAGACTTTTGATGAGATTACGTGGTCTCTAGAGTTGTTTATCTGAAGACTCAAACTGCTGCTCTTCCCTCCCCACCCTCCTGCTTTCCCACTTACAGGGCAGCAGAGGGGAGATTGCATTTCCAGCAAATCTACATGCTGAGAGATGTGAGAGTTAGGATTTCCCGACATGGTGCCTGAATGATTATGGACAGGTAAGAAAAACTGCCTTTGACATTTAGTAATGGCAGGTTCAGACTATCTTCTAGTCCTGCCAGCTCGTCTCCAGTTTGGACCACAGAAGCCAAGCCTGTGCAGAATCCCAGAAGTGCAAGCTGCATATGGCATTGCGCTTCCTGGCAAAGAAATGCTCTCCATGTCCATTCAAGAGCCAGAATGCTACGCAATTCCCAACACCATTTCCTCTGAAGAGACAGTGATGTTTTGCTCTTCCTGGACCATACTAAATCCATTCAAGGCCTAATCTCAACCTTTACTCAAGTTGACAAGTTAGAGATCCTTAGCTTGGTAACACAACAAGTTAAATCTTTTACCTGCAGGTGGACCTAAGTTGGTTCCAACACAGCAACATCTGAACAAGCATACATTATGAATTCACAAAGTCTGGGTGTATTCTTTCATTAAGGTGATACAACAAGATCATCTAGTAGACAAAGCTCATGGGGTTTCACTGTGGGGAAATGAACTCATCCTAGCATTTCCGAGAGAGAAGAGAGACGGGTTATGTGGGAGAGATTTGCTCCAAATCCTGCAGAAGTGAAAGGGTCTCACCCCTGGAGAGGCAGTGTCAGACTTTCCTTTAGGCCCTGTCTTATACCAGAGAAAGAGTTCTGCCTACCTCCAACTGTTCCACCTGTAACCCCAGGAGAGAAGTTCCCCATAGTGTGAGAATTAGTCAGTCTGGTTGCAGCTGATGACACGTGGACCAGACTGGCAGCAGCTGGCATCGAATTAAATAAGGACTGCAATACTGAGGAATTTGTCACCGAGTTGAGGTTTGCTTGCAAGGCCATGGGGCCAAGGGGGAACTGTGATCCAGTGGTCAAAGTGTTTAGGAAAGGATGGTGCGTCTGCACAGAAGATGCTGGGTTGCCTGCTGAAGAAACAGCAGTAGAAAGGCTTTTACCATTCAGAAGGCCACCAGACGAAACAGCAGCAGAAATGAAAAGGTTGTGGCCATTTTTAAACTCCACATCTCGGTCCCTTCCTTTGCCGACCTTTCCATTATGCTGCAAAGAGTTTTTTTCCGAAGAACCCCCAGTACGAATGCTTATTTCGCTCATCTCTTTGCTTTTGACCCCTGACCGATTTAAGTCTTCTCCTTTCGTGCCACTGAGGCCTTCAAGTTGCCTCTTGTTCAAAAACGGATTTGTTTCTGATATCCCCACATCTTTGCTTCGCTGCGACTGAAAACCCAGGGAGCAGTTGGAAGTCGTCACGTCTGAAGCCTTGTGCGGAAGAGAAGCACCATCGATAAAGCTGTGTAAACCAATGTCAGTTGACAGTCCACCATTGTACACGAATCCGTTGGTGGAGTTTGTACTAGGGCTGAGCCCGTCTGCCCCAGATGAGGGCATGGCAATGCTTTTCCTCGTGTGTGCTGTGATCTTGGCGTCAATGGCTAGGCTGTCCTCAGAGGACGGTCTGAAGGCAAACAACGAATTCTGGCTCAGGGATGAAACCGACTGCAAGGGACTGTCTGTAGTTTTGGTCAGGTTGATGTCAGATATTGGTGAAAAAGTAGATTTCCATTTACTGCTGTTCATGTTCTCGTTGGTTTGTGCTTGTTTCCTCCCAGATAAGCTGCCACCTAGAAAGAAAGGATTATAAATATCAAAAAACAGCTTTCACTGAATCTGCTCAGTAAGAACAGTTTTGTTTTTTCCTTCAACAACTATATTTTTATCAGTCTTTAATTCTCTTTCTGATCCAAAGGCAGAAATACTTGACAAGTCACCTAAAAATCCTTCAAATTTAGCTTAATGCTCTGAAAAAGTTTGAGAATGCTGGTTTACTCTGTCCTCAGCCTTTGCACTATAGATCCCTCCCCAAACCCGGACTTAGTGAAAAACAACCAGTCAAATCTTTCGTGACCTATGACTACCAAAAAAACTGACCCAAGATCTGTAATTATCAGCCACCTGTCTTAATTACTATGATGCAAAGCCCTGGCAGAACTGCACTCTGCTCAACGGCACAGAAAGGCCTGCTGTTGATAACAACGTCAGTCAGTGGCAGCCACCCATTCCCAAGCCCAACCATTAAAACAACTAATTAACATTTCCTACACTTACCATTTTCAACAGTCTTCTGTGGAGATTTGCTTTCCAATGATATTGTTGCAATTTTCCTCTCAATTCTAGTGGGAAAATAAAAATTTATTTTTATATATTTTTAGCACTCACTTTGATAGCACTCACTGCAATCTTTTTGTTGCACATTTACCCTTAAATATCTCCCTCAGGTTCACTTCTTAACAGTGGACTAAAGTATATAAAGGCAAGTCACCTAGAAAACTGCATGTTACTAAAGGGACTTAAAAGCACTAGAATAATCCACCAAGCACTAACTAGAAGCTATTACAGAATTTGTGCTCTTTGCCAAGATTAGTGCATGTTCAGATAACTTCATTGTTGCTCTTTCACAACAAGATGTTGGCTGTTGCTCCCGTTTCTATAGTGGTTTTTATTTCAGCACCTCGAGCAAGAACAAAGTCATTGCACCTCACAGGCCAGCAGTGTGGCAAGTACTCCATTTTCAGAGTAACGCATTAACAGTTTGGGGTAGGAATCGAAAAATTTTGAATCAAGCTGAAACTGGGAGTGAAAGGGAGACGGATTCTTAGTTTAAAATTACACACTTGGCCTCAGTACTCCTACAAGCACCACAGTAAAAAGAAATAGTTTCTACGCTAATTCTTTCAGAAGCCAGACTCTGTCAGCCTTGCAAACACAGCAAGAAGAATTGATTCCCACATTCAAGTACTGCTGCCGAAAAACCTTCCCTATTCACAATTTCAGTCTCACAAGAGGCTTGGCATAACGGAATCAGTCTCCAAGCAAAGGGAACAAAGACAGCTTAACACACCTCTCCTGTTTATTGCACCTGTATCGGCTTCCCAAGAAATCTCATCCTGAAACCTATGCCTGCATATTCACCTGGTGCTATTGTGCTCATCTTCAGATCCCTGCTCTTCATCTGACGTTAGGGGAGAGTAATGAACACCGTTGGTCTGAATGAGGGGTTTTTCCTTTTTCAATACCGGGGGCTGGTCATTGTCCTGGTAAGGAACAGGAGAGTTCTTCAGGGAGTTTTCAGGAGAGGAAATGGCTGTTATTTCTAAAGGCTGGTTAATGTTATTGACCTGGGCAAGAAGGAAAGAAAGCAGTTATGGATGAGAGTATCCCTTTAGAAACAAGGCATCTTGTTAAGGATATCAAGAGCGTGCTTAACTTGCTCAGCGTTAGGATACGCCAACAGCTGCTTGTTTAGCGCTGCCATTGTTATACTCCAGCATCTTGGACTAGAGAGCCCTGGATGAAAGCTTTAATGTAACTTGGAAAAATATTTTCATTATTTGATTTTATGTTTAAACACAAATAGAGACATGGGACAATCACATTTATTTTCAAACTACCACTGCAGGATCACATGAACACAACTTGTATAGCTGGCTTATTAATGTGAGAATGCCATATGCTTCTGGCACTCAAGCTATTTAGTCAATCTTAGCTTAAACTATATTCAAAATATTTAATCTACAGACTACAAAAAACATCAACTTCACTGCAGAAACAAGCTCTTTGTCATAAGAGAATAAATTATTTTTAATTTTTAATCCTCTGACAGAAAGAACTCTGAGATGTTCTACCTATTCTAAAACAGTTCACCAGCTTTCAGCAATTCTCTTGCCTCAGGTGGGCCATTTCCACAAAAGGTCTACACTCCAGTTCTAGCTACTAGCACTGTGACTACCTGAGGGTATGCCAAATAATATAGCAGTAGAAGCTTATTTCTAATTCAAAGAGATTTCCCAGACCCTTCTATTTTGCTTGAGCTCTTTGTTTTTGCCCTTACCATGGAGTTGATATTGAGCGGTGAACCTGATGGTTGAGTAAAGAGTCCAGACATAGTGGGTAAGGATTTACGTTTAGGGGAGACCCCGGAGTTCCCGCTGAGATTCCCCGTAGAGGATCTCTTCCGCCGGCCTCGCTTCTTCCCATCCTGCGTGTGTGCTTGGCCGCAGTCCAGCCGAGCGCTCGCGGGCAGAGGACTGTGCTTGTTGGAAGGGGATTGTTTTACATGTCCTGTATTAGGAGAGATTGTAAAGATGATTCTTCTCTTGGCCTCGTTCTCAGGATCTGAAAACGCTGCATCAGACTGAAGATCCCCCTTTGTTCCTTCGGCAAACATCTTCTGAGCATCTGCATATTGCAATACCCCTACCAGGCTCTGGGAGGTGCCATTTAACCTGGGGCTTGTTGAGTGCTGGTGAGCAGGGGAGTTTTGCCCAGAGTTCCTTGACTGCATCATTAGCAAAGGATGTTGTGGAGTGGAACTCCGAGACCCTACTGAGTTAAACAGACTCCCAGAGTCGTCCAGAGCTGCCTGATCAACACTATGGTTAAGATGGGCTGGGCTGTTTGTAAGATTTCCATTGACTGCCACGGAGCCAGAAGAGTAAGAAAAACCTGTTGAAAGGGAAAGTATACATCATTGCTTCTGCTGAGTGATAGTTCACAGTGCTAGATTTCTGGGATGGCTGGGAGTAGATTCAGCTCTACCCATGTTCGATCAGCCAGCAGCCGTGTACTACATGGGAAACTGCGCAGCTGCTTTTTACATTGTGCAGTTGAGAAGATGGCTCTGTGTGCTGATGGTTCCAGTTAGGTGTTCATTATTTTCACTACTCTTTTCCCAATTCAGGAAAATTAATGTGTTATATGGAGATATCCTGTGCTCTATACTGTATTTAAATGGAACTCATGTGAAAGTTTATTTTGAATATCTACACCTTCTGAAATCAGGGCTCCTCTACTCTGAACTCCTTCCTATCATCAAGGAAATAAGATCAGCAATTTCAGTCCATTTCTTCCTCAAAAAAAGAAGGGACTGTCGTTTATACAGCCCACCTCCTACTCAAAAATAGACAAAAGGCTGTGGCTTAGGAAGTGACGGGGGATCTTCAAAGAAATTGTGGCGGAAGAATGCCACGTGGGAAGAAGCTTGGAAAGGGGATTAAGTATTTGTCATGGCATATCATAAATGGGTTTAGTGCTCTAGTAAGGCCTTGCCTCTAGGCTGCCTAAATGAAAGGGGTAGAAGGAAACACGGTATTGTTTTACTTTTTAAAAAAAATATTATTATTTTTTAACATTTATTTGGTTTTATAGAAAATTGCAGCCAAGCCCTTCTTTGCAAAACAGATGCTAGAACCAACAGAAGCCCCTCAAGGCGATAAACATTAAGAACAAATACACTCTGATGAGGGATCAGCTGTACAACAGCTTCTGTATACCAGAACCTATTTTTCTCGGTCCACAACATTTCCATATTCTGAACAGCTAAAAGCCACAATTTCAACAGATGAGTTCAGAAGCAACGTCTGTACTTAAAGGTACCCCTACCCTCTCCCTTATTGACATTTTTTCCTACCCAGATACTCATGCCTTCACAAATGCTCATGAGACACCATTGTGACTTGCTTAAAGAAATTAATTCTGCTATTAAAAAAAACTCCACCATCCTGCAAAATAGAATTTTTAAAGCCAGATCAGTTCATAGTATGGAAAACATTTTGCTGATTTGCAACAACGTAGAGATAGGAATCTCTTAATCCACTTAGAGGAGTTTACAAAACCAAAACAAAACTGCAAGATGCTGCAGTTCAGATAAAAACAGGCCAAACTAATACTCTGTACTAAAATGTATCCAAGCTGTAGGCACAGTTTTGACAGTCTTAGAACATCATCACCTCTGATTCTTTGCTCTCATTACAAAACACACATTTACCTAGCACTCTACTGTTCCAAATGACCTGAGAAGTGCTCAGAAAAAACTCAGACCCGTGCATTTGCAGGTGCTGTCCAGATGAGACAGCACACCTTCACATAGATGAGGCCGTTACCTGAGGTAGCCAAAGCCAGTGGCTTGTTTCCAGCAGCATTGCTTACACCATTATGAGAACTAGCACCAATCTGCTTTTCAAGTGTTGATGAGTCTCTGCTCTGATGAACTGGGCTAGGTGTGCTTCTCTGTGGGGACAGAAAGAGGCATATTAGTACAAGAAGTATAGTCAAAAGTCGCTAGTTAGAACAAAATTCACATGCATTAGTAGATTAGAGATTAGTGGTTCTACTTCCTAAGTGTCTTAGATTTATCTCGTTTTCAAAAAACATAGATCAGCATAGGGGACAAAACTGAGTAGTGATTACACTGTGATAGTATCTAGCACCCGCTTGATACCATCCAATTAGAGAACAGACTCATTATCCCAGAAGGTTTAGATGCAGAACTGCAGAGAGCAAATGCCTCAACGCACTGTTTTACAGGCAGAAAGAAAACAAATGGTTGTATCACATCCCCAAGCCTATACACACAAAGCTCCAAACTACCCCAAACTGAACATGAAACACATTAGACTATGTTCTCTGGTACAATGTCTGAGGGTGGTGTTTTCCTGAAAGCAGGCACAACGGCTGTGAAATGATAGGCTGAATAAACAATGACAAACGTTTGTGAGAAACTGGACCGGTCATTTTGAAACTCCTCTGCCACTTAAAGTAGCAAGAGCTTAACAGGATTTCAAAGAGATGGCCGCAAAGGGTCTCTACTAAATACCTGAGAAGTCAGCTACAGAGCAGTCACCCTCACAGTAGCAATTACAACCTAAAGGTGCTGTTCAGGTTCATCCCACACAGTTAGGACACAAAGATCAACAATTCATCGATGACCAAGCTGAGGTAGAATTTGTCTCCCAGGGTAATGCAACAAGGCAAGAGCTAAGAAGAAGTTAACATATGGAATCCTTGGCTCCCAGTGCCATAAACTCTCATATGTTGCACCTTTCCCACCAAGCCAAACATTCAGACTATGACCTCTAGAGGCATGCACTTTATTTTCCTTCCTGGCTGAAACACCACCACAGACACAGAAGCAAAAATCTAGAGCACAACTAAGAGACAAGAGGATGCATCCCAACAGCAGCCTCCCCCAAAGCACTAGACATTCAAGGTTAGCAGCCCACTATGGATTCTGGTGCACAGCACCCCATTACTGCCCAATGTGATTTTAGTTAGGCATGGAAAGCGTTGATGATCCCTTACTCACCACCTTCTCAACACGGCTAGGTAGGACTACGCTGGCCAGAGGGATACTAACAGGGAGTTTATTGGGCTGCACTGTGCTGAGAGGAATACTGATAGGTAGGCTGGTGATAGTTTCTCCATTACTCACAGAGGTTCTCTCTCTTAAACCCTGCAAATGCAAAAGAGAAAGTAACGTTCTCAACTGCAAGCTATTACTGAAAAGACATCCTAAACTAACGAACTTGCTCATTTAGATTTTGTCCTTTTTTTTTCCCCCCCTGTTGAGAATTACATGATTAAGAGTGACAACTATGTAGCAGAGACAGGGCATGCATGGAGCAGCTTTGTTACCAAAATCAGTCTACTGGGACAGCAATATCCAACAGTACAGAAATACATAAATTAAAGCAACGACTGCCCCTAAGCATAAGGAAAAGGATGTCTGAGGTGAGCTCATTTCCTCGTGTCTTTGTTACAGCTCTGTGAAAAACACTCATCTAACAGAATTTGTATCTTGAGGTCCTCTGTACGCAGAAGATGGAATAGCCAGAATTTTTTCCATGGTAACCTCCTGTGGGAGGGCACCTGCTTGCTCTGAAATGAGCATCAGTAGGATTCATGGCAGGACCAACGTGGATAGTTTTTATTTATTTTTTAATACAAAGGCAGTTTAGTTTTCAAGTCAAAGTACACTCACACCAGATCAAAAAGAAGTCCTACTGCATTACTGGCACAGTTCACATGCAAACCAGCGACTCAGAGGTAAGCATGCCTTTCATGAGCACCATATTCTCTCTTCCTCTAGCCAGTTCCTCTTTTTTATTGCACCACACCTACTATAATTTATATTATTTTTCATGCCAAGCTGACCAAGCACATCTGCTTCTCCTAGTCTGGCCAACTCTTTTTGATCTACAAAGTGTAAAGTCTCTGAATTCAAGCAAAAGCAAATCTTTTACCTTCTCGCTTGCAATTGGTAAGGCCGCTGGGGAAGAGGGCCGAGTTTCCTGAGGACTCAGCTTTATGCCATTTGAAATACCAGGGCTTGGATACGTAAGGCCATTCTCTTTAACGTGGTCAGCTCTAGAATAGAGATGTAGGATCATTAGAATACAAATCTAACTACTTTTGTTTTGCCAGGAATTCCCATACCAAACTCCAAGTACTATACCACCTTGTTTACCTGATCAGCTAGCACTGCAGGTTTTGCTGAGACAAAACTTTTAAGTACACAAAACTCCACTTTTAAAAATATTTTTCCACAATACAAATAAAACACTTATTAAAATAAACAAACCCCTCCATTCCCAACCTAGGAAATGATCACTCTCACCTCTGTATCTCATTAGTTGTTGCTTTTCCATTGACTGCATGGTCTTGATTCAAGTGTCTCCTTAGTGCTATTTTAGCTGGGGAAAACCTGGTATAGTCAGGTAAGGACAAGCTCGTCATCTTGTCTGCCTTCTGTCTGCTGCTGTGGTTTGGGGTACAAGGTACTATTTCTTGGTCCAGGTGAGAAGTCGTGTACTGAGGTGTGTTCTGCTTGGAGGACGGCCTGCTAAAAGTGTTATGGATTTCATAGGGAGTAGCGTGGCCATTCATGGACAGTTCAGGGCTCATGCCATTGATGTGGGGCATAGGAAATTTAGAGCATTCAAGCTCCAGTTGGAACCTGCCGTGATCAGCCTCAGGATCACGGCTCAAATGGTTTTTATTGCGTAGCTGTACTGACAGTGACTCATCAGACGGCGTATATGATTTCAGCTGCATTAGCTCCTGCTGTCTTTGACTTTTCTCAAGTTCCACAATGCTGATCTTTAAATGAAGAGGAGGACAATGATTAAAGACCACACTTAACAATTCTGTCACATCATGGAGTTTTGCCTCGATATGCTTATCAGAACAAGTGACCCCATTTCTGGGAATAATGCGAAACAAGTGACCCATAATTTGAGGAACAAATTTCAATGTGCTATTACAAGTTTGAGACCAAAAGGTGAAGGGAAGGGGAATGACTAACACCCTTAGAAAACATCTTTTATGTTTTGGAATCAGATGTAAAATATCCTCAATGTCCATAGAGAATACGAAGTAACTCAATATTGTCAGTCATTGAGGAAAAAGGTCACTCCCTGCCTAGGCATCCAGCAAAAAGGCTGGATTAGCTTTAGAACCAACTTCACAAGGAATGAAAAGTTCTTCAGCTGCAGAAGTTTCATTTCTTTTTACTGTGGTGTCATTCTGTGGGATCTGATTCCTGAATTGAGACTTCAGAGCACACAGAAGACATTACCATGAAGTCACATATTATGCTAACAAGCAAGACTTTTTTTTTTTTATAGCCAGTCATGCTTTTTAAAAAATGTTTAATGATAAATCATGATTCCTTCTTCCACAGCATTACCAGGGAATCAGGTCATAGCATCTGCTTTCTTTAAAAGTAATCTACATTCTTTTCTTCAAGCTTACTAATAGACACTCCCCTCCCCCAACAAAAGGATTGATCTCCAGAAAAACCAGCCACCTAGCTTATCCCTTAGTATCCTGTTTAGCCAAGTACTCTGAAATGACCCCTTGTCCAAGAGCTACCCTGCGTTGGTGACTCTAGAGTTGTTTCTTGCTCTGTACCTGCAGTTCCAAACAGTGCTTTTGTTTCTCAGAGATCTGATTCTTCAGCGCCTGCTTCTCTTTCAGCAAGTTCTCCAGTGACAATGTTGACCAATCCAGCTTCAGCTCTTCACAGCGTGCTTTAAGCTGCAAAGACATGAGATAAACAGATCGAAAGACAGCTTTCAACTTTTCACACCACTCAAGGTACAAGGTGAAAGACATGTACCTTTCATCTGGATATCTGCTAGCAACTTCTTATCCTTTTGAAAACTCCTCTCAGTTTAAGCAAAATACCACCACAAAAGGGTCCTGTAGTCCGTCTAACGGGGGAGGAAGTGGCCTGGTTCCTTCTTAACACACTGTTAGCACCCAGCCTCATTAACAACTTCCATTCCCTTGCTTAACTTAACAGTTTGAGTTACTGAGATGAAAAACATAAGAGTTATGGGTACTTTTTTTTTGCCAGAGATCCAGATAAAGTGACAAGCCCACATACAGCTGTGCAGCTGTTTAAGGGACACAGATGAGGCCAGCAAACTGCTACCTCAGCATCTGGTTGCAAGTAAAAAAAAAAAGTCTCCAAGAAGAAGTACCACCTGCATTCTTTTCTAGTCATTCTTCTCAGGTACAGAGAAGCTATAGCAGCTCATGATCTGTCCTCCTTACACGGATGGGACCATCACTCTGCTACTCAAATAAAAGCACTGTACGCACCAGCTGTAAGCTCTGGTTCCTGAGTTCGCTGTTATCCTTCTCCAGCTGTTTTGTCTGTTCTTTCAGTTGCTGATTGTGAGCAGAGATTTCCTTCTGAGCCTGAATCAGGTCATTGTATGTCAGAGCCTTAACTCCCAACTACAATATGGAGGGTGAAAGGGAAAGAGATCATTCAGTAAGGTCTTGACACACTAATTCCAGATAACTGTCACATTCAAAAGTAAGACTGCAGAACTTCTGCAGCTTCCAGGAAGCCCCCCAGCATTCTCCAAAGCACTTCATCATCACTAGGGGATAGGGAAAAAGGACAGAAGTACCTTATTTGGAACATTTTGTATGTTCCAGCAATTTAACTCTAAAACTGGCATATAGTTTCTTGCTAGCCAGAACATCTCTATTTTTGTAGAGCTACCATGTTTCCTTCTATGCTTCCAAACTTGTATTTGTAATACAGAGTTTTTTCAACTAGCTGTGGGTGTATCCTTTACTAAAATACCACAGCGCTGTGATCTGTCACCCCCTTCCCTTGGATACAGTATCACACAACAATTTCAACAATGAAAATCAAACCTAATTGAATATTTAAAGATTCCATGTGATTTAATGTGATCTACTGCAAAAAGGTGACTACTTTGAGACTACTCTAGACATGCTCATTTTTAATCAAAAGCATTTGCTTGCAGATGACGAACAAGCACAAACTTCCACCAGACCAGGGTTGCTACCTCATCAAGTTTCTGTTGAAAAAGACGTTTGATTTCCTCTTTCTGTGCCTGGCAGTGGGTGAATAACTGCTGTGCTGTCCCCAGTAGCTGTGCATTCTTCTCCTGGAAGAGGGAAGAGACAATATATATTTAGCATCAACTGCAGCACAATCCCTCTTGGTAAGATATTTACATCTAGTTTGTACAGCAAGTTGGTTGTGACTGTGCTCAGAGTAAAAACCTATGAAAAAATCCAGCTCTGTCTCAGACTTCTATGAGACTGTATTTATTTCTATTCAACACTTTGGTGAAGCTCAGTATGTTGAAAAGAGCTTTTGGGTAGTTTCTTCTGCTATATAGTAAGAAATAATCTGGACAGTTTTAAATTCATTTTATCCTCCTAGTACACTGTAAAGAAGTAGAAATAATTACATCCTACAGAGCAGAAATGGAACTGGAAAAGATTATCTGTATTATATCTGTTACTAAAATGGGAACAGAATCTGAATCTCCAGAGCCCCAACTGAGAATTTTCCTACACAATACCCATGTCTCATGGAAGACACTCCGTAAATGAAAATACACTGTGGGGGACGTGGGAGGAAAGTCATAAATAAGCCAAACAACTTGTACTTCTAATGCCAAAATTACTTCGGCAGGCCACCCAACCCTTCCACTGGCAGAACATTTCCTGCCCATTACATTCCTTAACTAGATACTTGCTTACTCATTTCACGGTCACGCACCATGCAGGCAGCAAAGTGCAAGAACTGGACTGGCTGAGGAGTCTCATTTATTCCAGTTCCAAACTGGAAGATGAGTGAAGGGAGAATTAAGAGCTCTGGAGATTACACTTTTCTCCAACTTTTGCTGCTGAAATCAAACAGGAATCATGCAGAAACTGAGCTCTCACCCCAGAGAAAGTTGAGGACAAGGGCAAAATAAACGCCTTGATCTTCCAAGCAGTCCATTAATGAAGTAAAGCTGCAGTGCTGGCAGGTCCAGTACATGTGAAAAAAACAGCGGCCCTGGCACACAGCTCATATTGCCATTCACAGCAATGACTTGGGAAAACAGTTGAGTCACTGCAAAGCCAAACTGCTTGCCACAAGTGATGCTGAAAAAGTGGTTTATGCGTTCAACATCAGCCATTTCATTCATCCTTCACAAGAAGTGGAGGAGCTGACAGCTCCATCTAAGGGTACTCTAAGTGAACTAGCAGCTCACAGCATCTTGTTTATTTTAAAACTGTATTATCAAAGTGTTTTTATTGTACTTAAAAAAACACCTCACATTAGAAGGAGTTATTAAATAGCATATACAACAGCACCTCATCCAGAAAAGTTCTGCTTCTGCTTTTGTGCAGTTTAACTAGCCTTGCTCAGTATAACGCTCCATTAAAAAAAAATCTTTTCACACTGAATTTCTCATTTCAGTGTCAAGGCATGAAACAGCTGTCAGACACCAATATGAGGTGATTGCTTTTCCACACTCAAGTTATGCTTCCAGCATACACACAACATTAGTGCACCATCATTTCTCATTCTATTTTCTGTGCAAGAAGCTAAGTCAAATTTATGCCGCCTTTTCTAACAAGCACAGAAGAAGTAAAAATATGTTACTTTAGGAGAAAAAAAGGAAATTCAAAGTGCTGTTTGACTATGAAAACAAACGGGTACAACCATAAGAAAAAAGGCTGTATGTACTGGTGGTGGAGCAACTCCCTGCAAGGCCTGAAGGAGAGGCACCGGAGTGAGACTCCCCAAATGGGGGTGAACCCCCTGCCCGGTTGCTGTCAGGCAGAGAGAGGGGACCTAAGAGTTCAAGAGGAATGGAGACAGGTTCCTGCTCGACGATGCAGGAAACGCCCCCCCCTACCTGCCCCACCTGCCCAGGTGCCCTCATGCAACAGGTTTGAGGCCCTGGAGCTCGAGAGAGCGGTGGATGAGGATGTGGTAATAAGTTTACTCAGGAAGCCTAGGGCAAGGAAGTCTGCTCCGCGCCTCAAGACTGCTTCCACCAAGAATGAAAGAAGGGTGATCGTTGTGGGCGACTCCCTTCTCGGGAACTGAGGATCCTATCTGTCGGTCTGACCCTACCTGTAGGGAAGTCTGCTGCCTCCTTGGGGCCAGGGTCAGGGATGTTGCCAGAAAGCTTCCCAACCTGGTTCACCCCTCCGATTACTACCCACTACTGATAGTCCAGGCTGGCAGTGATAACATTGACAACAGAAACCTGAAGGCTATCAAACAGGACTTCAGGGAGCTGGGTTAGTGGACGGAGCGGGAGTACAGGTGGTGTTTTCGTCCATTCCTACAGTGGCAGGGAGGGATTCAGAGAGGACACAGAAAGCCCACCTTATAAACACGTGGCTCAGAGGCTGGTGCCAACACAGAAGTTTTGGGTTCTTCGATCACAGGGCACTTTACTCAGCACCCGGCCTGATGGCTGCAGATGGGTCCCAACTGTCTCCAAGGGGAAAACGGATCCTGGCCCAGGAGCTGGCTCATTGAGAGGGCTTTAAACTAGGTAAGAAGGGGGACGGGGATGAAACAAAGCTTGTTGAAGGTGTGCCAGGGGGAACAACGGCAAGGCTGGGGGAGAAGGCAAAGGTTCAACTGAAGTGCATCTACACTAATGCACGCAGCATGGGCAACAAGCAGGAGGAGCTGGAAGCCATTGTGCAGCAGGCAGGCTATGACTTGGTTGCCATCATGGAAATGTGGTGGGACCACTCTCACGACGAGTGCTGCAATGTCTGGCTATAGGCTCTTCAGAAGGGACAGGCAGCACGGAAGGGGTGGTGGAGTGGCTCTCTATATTAGAGAGTGTTTTGATGTCGTTGAACTTGAGGCTGGCAATGACAAGGTGGAGTCGCTATGGGTTAGGATCAGTGGAGAGGCCAACAAGGCAAGCATCCTGATGGGGGTCTGTTATAGACCGCCGAATCAGGATGAGGGGGTGGACGAGGAGTTCTACAGACAGCTGACAGAGGTTGCGAAATCATCAGCGCTTGTTCTTGTGGGGGACTTTAACTTCCCAGACATATCCCAGAAGCACAACACAGCCCAGAGAAAGCAGTTTAGGAGGTTTCTGGAGAGCGTGGAAGATAGCTTCCTGACGCAGCTGGTTGGCGAGCCTACATGGGGAGGTGCCCTGCTAGACCTTCTGTTCACTAACAGAGAAGGACTGGTGGGAGATGTGGTGGTCAGGGGCTGTCTTAGGCAGAGTGACCACAAAATGGTAGAGTTCTCAATACTTGGCAAAGTCAGGAAGGGGACCAGTAAAACCGCTATCTTGGACTTCCGGAGGGCTGACTTTGAGCTGTTCAGGACACTGGTTGGCAGAGTCCCTTGGGAGGTGGTTCTGAAGGACAGAGGAGTCCAGGAAGGCTGGGCGCTCTTCAAGAAAGAAATCTTAATGGCTCAGGAGCGGTCTGTCCCCACATGCCCAAAGACGAGCTGGTGCGGAAGAAGACCGGCCTGGCCGAACGGAGTTGTGGCTCGAGCTTAGGAGAAAAAAGAGGGTTTATAATCTTTGGAAAAGAGGGCACGCCACTCAGGGGGACTACAAGGATGTTGCGAGGCGGTGCACGGACAAAATTAGAAAGGCCAAAGCTCATCTGGAGCTCAATCTGGCTACTGCTGTTAAAGATAACAGAAAATGTTTTTATAAATACATCAGTACAAAAAGGAGGACTAAGGAGAATCTCCACCCTTTACTGGATGTGGGGGGAAACTTAGTTACCAGAGATGAGGAAAAAGCTGAAGTGCTTAACGCCTTCTTTGCCTCAGTCTTTAGCAGCAAAACCCGTTGTTCTCTGGACACCCAGTACCCTGAGCTGGTAGAAGGGGATGGGGAGCAGAATGCGGCCCCCACGATTCACGAGGAAATGGTTGGTGACCTGCTACAGCATTTGGATGTACATAAGTCTACGGGGACGGATGGGATCCACCCGAGGGTACTGAGAGAACTGGCGGAAGAGCTGGCCAAGCTTTCCATCATTTATCGGCAGTCCTGGCTATCGGGGGAGGTCCCACTCAACTGGTGGATAGCAAACGTGACGCCCATCTACAAGAAGGGCCAGAGGGTAGACCTGGGGAACTACAGGCCTGTTAGTTTGACATTAGTACCAGGGAAGCTCACGGAGCAGATTATCTTGGGCATCATCATGCAGCAGTTACAGGGCAAGCAGGCGATCAGGCCTAGTCAGCATGGGTTTATGAAGGGCAGGTCCTGCTTGACGAACCTGATCTCCTTCTGTGACAAGGTGACACGCTTAGTGGATGAGGGAAAGGCTGTGGATGTGGTCTACCTTGACTTCAGTAAAGCATTTGACGCCATTCCCCACAGCATTCTCCTCAGGAAACTGGCTGCCCATGGCTTGGACTGGCGCATGCTTCGTTGGGTTAAGAGCTGCCTGGATAGCCAGGCCCAAAGAGTCTTAGTGAATGGAGTCAAATCCAGTTGGAGGCCGGTCACTAGTGGAGTATCTCAGGGCTCGGTACTGGGGCCAGTCCTCTTTAACATCTTCACCAATGATCTGGATGAGGGGATCGAGTGCACCCTCAGTAAGTTTGCAGATGACACCAAGTTAGGTGCGTGTGTCGACCTGCTCAAGGGTAGGAAGGCTCTGCAAGATGATCTGGATAGGCTGGACCGATGGGCCGAGGCCAACTGTATGAAGCTCAACAAGGCCAAGTGCCGGGTCCTGCACCTGGGACACAACAACCCCAAACAGAGCTACAGGCTGGGAGATGCGTGGTTAGAAAGCTGCCTGTTGGAGAAGGACCTGGGAGTTTTGGTTGACAGTTGACTGAATATGAGCCAGCAGTGTGCTCAGGCGGCCAAGAAGGCCAACAGCATCCTGGCTTGCATAAGAAACAGCGTGGCCAGCAGGTCCAGGGATGTGATTGTTCCCCTGTACCTGGCTCTGGTGAGGCCGCACCTCGAGTACTGTGTTCAGCTTTGGGCCCCTCACTACCAAGAAGGACATGGAGGTGCTTGAGCGAGTCCAGAGAAGGACTACAAAGCTGGTGAAGGGTCTGGAGAACAAGGCTTACGAGGAGCGGCTGAGGGAGCTGGGACTATTTGGCCTGGAGAAGAGGAGGCTCAGGGGTGACCTTATCGCACTCTACAGGTACCTGAAAGGAGGCTGTAGAGAGGTGGGGGTTGGTCTGTTCTCCCACGTGCCTGGTGACAGGACGAGGGGGAAGGGGCTAAAGTTGCGCCAGGGAAAGTTTAGGTTAGATATTAGGAAGAACTTCTTTACTGAACGGGTTGTTAGTCACTGGAATAGGCTGCCCAGGGAAGTGGCTGAGTCACCATCCCTGGAGGTCTTTAAAAGACGTTTAGATGTAGAGCTTAGGGATATGGTTTAGGGGATGAATTGTTAGCGTTAGGTTGGAGGTTGGACTCAGTGATCTTGTAGGTCTCTTCCAACCTAGACTATTCTGTGATTCTGTGAACAGCACACCAGCATCAGCCCATTCTCAGTAACGAATGAGGTAGCACAAGTTAACCTTTCTCATCTGGAAAAAGAGTTCCCATTATGGAAAATCCCACAAAACAAATCAGCTTTATGCTGGCACTTTCAGAAAGCCCTCCTCACAGGCAAGGAAATCTTTCATGGGAGCTACCAAAAGCAGGAATTGGCCAGATGTTAAAGGTTATAGTTGAGCTCTCTGGGGAAATGTTCCTCCACACAAGTAGCAAGCGTAGTCTCTTTCATTGGGACTAATTCATAAAGCAATTAAAACTGAGGTAAGGCAATACAAGAAGAAAAGGTGTTTAGGCAGTAATTCTCCTCCCTCTGCTGGAGAGATGGCTCCACAGCAAAAACACCACACACTTCACAGCTGCAGTATGTTCTTTGCCTTTCTATGTACTTCAACTCACATTTTCATAAATTAACACTTTGTCCACCCATGTAATCTTAGCATATTAAGATGATCAAGACTGATAAATGGACTGAAGCATCCTTAAGTCATTTATACGACAGATTTATTTTTTAATCCCATACTTCAATTTGTTGCAAGTTTAATGAACCATCTTGATGCTAGAGTATTCAGATTGTTTTAGGCTTTCCTACAGTGGGAAAAGACAAAGACCAAGAAAATTTAACTTCAGATAATCAGTTTGTTGTTTTTCTCCCCCCCCCCCCCCCCCCCTTTTTTTTTTTTTAAAGGCAGCCCTTATACAGAGCTGCAACAACCTTTAGCTAGATTAAGCACAATTTAATTATCTTGGAGCAGTTCTACTGGCAAATCACAGGATGCATCCACGCAGGGAAACTCATCTAAGGGGAAGGCAGGAATGTATTCAGGCAGTGCACACTGCTGGAAAAGTTGACCACCATCTCTTGCTCCTGCGACCCTTGAGACATTTAGAGAAGAAAAGCAGCTGCCAATCCCAAATAGAAGAAAAGGACAGAGTTCGAGACATCAGCTTCCTGCATTTATGCACACAGCTTCATGTCAAAATAGAAGAAAAAACAGAAACACTGACGTAAGCCCTCTCAGGTGGGGGGCACCATAGGTAGAGAGATGGCACATTTTCCCAGTCTGCAGATAGGAAATTCAAGAACGTAAAGACTGACCTAGTTCGCAGTAAAATCCCCACATACAGTCATTCATTGTAATTATTACTTTGGTAGAGTCTCTATAATTGGCCTGGTGCAGTACTGGTGTTCAATTGTACACAATTCCAATCTCCATCTTTTTTTTCCCCCAACAGCTAAGGTATCTGGTGGGCTGGCAATTTTGTTTAGAAACGACAAAAGACACCTACCTTTTCCTGCTCCAGTAACTGTTGCAGACTTGCTTTATACTGAGGAGTTTTCATGTATGCCATGAACTGCATGTACTGGATCTTAAAAGAGTCTGCAAAAGCAACAAGGAGATGATATATTTCAAGTGAAAGTGCAATGCTCCTATTTAAGTCTGCTTGCTCTCTTGACCTCCCACCCTTGCTCTCACTTCCTTTTTGTTTGGATTCTCAGGCAGACCAAGCCATTAAGGATCAAATTAAAGCATGCTGAAAAACAGTCTTCTGGTGGCAAGCTGAACTCTTGGATCCATTAGCTACTTTTAACAGGTAATCCAGTGAAAGTCATGACGCTGCACTCTAAAATGAGGAAGGTGACAGGTGCTAATGTTGCACTTGCACGATGAAAAAGGAGTTGTACAGTTTTTAATGTACTGTCAGTAAAAGCAATACAAGACTAGCTGTAACAGCCAAAAGGGGCACTGAGCTCACAGCACTCATTCTCCCAGCATCCTAAGACTGGGCTGGCTGTATTCCTCCTGCCCCCACAGAGATGACGAACTCCATGCCCGTGTTCGTTCTCTCTCCAGGGATTACTTGCTCCTCATCCTTACACTCCTTTTATTCCTATTATGCAACACCTTATTTCTCCCCAGCCCTCCTGGGGTCCTTTCATCATGAAGCCAACCACATGACTACGTCCAGTCTGCTGCAATCGCAGGCAACCTAAACATGCAACAGACATTACACAGACTGTTGCAGCAAGGTTTCCTCCAGACAAGTGTCATTCCCCCCACCGCTCCCAAGAAAGACCCAACTCACTCCTTTTCTCTCTCTTTCTCTACAATAAGTCATCACTCACAACCATAACACACTACAGGAAGAGAGCAGAAGTTAAGGACATCACAGGTGCCTTAGATCTGTATGACAGAAGGAAACATTACAGTAGAAAGGATAGAGGGGGAATGACACCCAAGATTTTTTTTTTTTAATCAACTCTTGTATAAAGAAAGTATTTTCCAATCATACCACCTTTGTGACCCAAAAAAAAAAAAAACTCAGACACAATCTCATTACTGTTTGACTTTGCTGTGAGTTTCACAGGGAAAATGGAGTGCTGTTGTCCTAAAACTGTATCACTTAAGAATAAAAGAATGGTTTCATTTAAATGAAGTTATTTCTGACTAGCCCTTTCCATTTAAAGTTATTTTGGATTCCTGCTAAATCCACTTATTTCCATTTGTGCCAAATGAGAGCTAAATAACATCAAAAACAAACACAGACCAAGACATCAACTTCAGCAGCAAGTTGGCCCACTGTCCTGTTCAATATACAGCCTTCCACAGTGGCTGTCTATTAACAGCCATTAAATTTAGGTTATGCTTAGAAATGTCAAAGAAAAAATCCCCATCACGAACACTGTGACGATATTACAGCCATACCTAGCAGCTTCTGTAGTGCAGGTGGGGTAGGTGTCACCAGTAACTGGTTAGATGAATGCCGTTGCACTTTAGGAGGTAGTTGGTAATATGGACTATGAGGTGACTTGTATGCATCTGAAGAGAGACAAAAAGATAACCTTTCATTGTTTCTGGCAAGGGCACAGAAGGCTTTACTATTCAAAGGCATGTCATTTACAATGAGAGACCCAGTAACTTCGCTAGAGAAACACACTGCAGCAACTTACTCGGAATATTCTATGATTCTATGAGGCTGAGGGGGGACCTCATCGCGGTCTACAACTTCCTCACGAGGGGGAGTGGAGAGGTGGGCGACCTATTCTCCATAAACACCAGTGATAGGACCCACAGGAACGGGGCGAAGCTGAGGCGGGGGAAGTTCAGACTAGTTATCAGGAGGAGATTTTTCACTGAGAGGGTGGTTGCGCACTGGAACAGGCTCCCCAGTGAAGTAGTCACTGCACCAAGCCTGTATGAATTTAAGAAACATTTGGACTGTGCACTTTTAGTCACATGGACTAAACTTTTGGGTAGACCTGTGCGGTGCAAGGAGTTGGACTTGGACTTGATGATCCTTATGGGTCCCTTCCAACTGGGAATATTCTATGATTCTATGATTCTAACTTGTGTTTGGATGGGCATCTACAGCTTATCTTTAGAATAGCAGCCGCAGAGACAAGCGGTCAACCACAGCACAGCTCCAGCTCCTGGTCAAATACCTGCAGTTTCAGTCATCATCACCTCACAGTGGCACACCAACTCCAGGAGCACTTTGCTTTGGCAGGGAAGGGCTTCTCCTAAAGCCTGCTTTGAACTCACCCTGAGGAGAGGATGAAGATGTCTGTGAAACAGTTTGAGCATGCAGAAGTTCTAGTGCGGTTTGGTTCTTCTTAGTCTTGCGCTCTGTATTTGCAGTGTTCATTTTCTTGGGACGTCCTCGTTTCCTGCCTGCCATTTTCCTTCCTTTTTTACTTAGCTTTTTCTTCCGTGCTTTAGAGGGAGATGGCTTTTTAACAGAATTTGCCCCAGCTTTTTCTTCTTCAGCACCAGAATCCTAAGAGATTTTTTAAAAGCCAAAAGCCCTTTAGTCTTTTCTACCTACATACACAGCCTTCACTTTAAGCATGCACTTATAAAACTATTAAACAAAGTTATTAAAGTAAACCAATGCATTGCAGTTAAATAATTTGTCAATGAAATAGACTTGCTTGAGTTTAGAGCTGTCCCCAGCACCCAAGTTGTGCTAACTCCCTTCTGGACCTACTCATTACAGAGAAAGAAGTCTAACTGTTGTCTAAGAAAAGCTGATTATACCTTCCCTATTGACTATACTCTTCAACTAAACTTAATTAAAAAGTCAAAGTACATTCAATGCTTTATATTTTTGTGCATGAACAGTTGCTGCATCTCTATAGTGTCATGCAACTAAAGGAGAAAGGAAGTAAGTCTTTGCATGAGACTCAGCACACTCTGAATTCTCTTCAAGGGCTTATGACTCAAGAACAGCTCTGCAAGCCAGTGCGAGGGTGGTCAACCAACTCTTCTATTCAACTTGCAATACTTTTTTTCCAGAATTATTGGTGCAATTCCCAAGTGTCACTCAATCATATTTTTGTCCACAGCAACAGCGATACCAGTTTGTATACTCGGAAAAAACAGTCTGCCCACAGAATCAGGCTTTTCCTGATAGATTATGAATTCATTTAAAGCTCAAGAGAAAACACATTTGCTCTACAAAAATGCTGGACAGTCACCTTGTTTTCTTGAACCTTCGTTGGAGTAGTTGTGTTGCTCTTATTTTCTCGTTGTTGACGACGTCTAGCTGCCTCTTGTTCCTCCTGAACAAATATTTTTACACAATTTTAAAAACTGTTCTTGTATTTTGCACTAGTACAGATCCCTACATTTCCTGACTTAGTGTTCTAAGAGAGCTAGGTGTAAGTACTCATATCATATAAAGCCAAATTAAAAAAAAAAAAAGAAATAAAACAACTTTGTTACCAGCTGGGGAAAAACACCACTCACCCTGCTCCAGGCTACAGTCAGTGGGAAAAGGGAGGTAAGTGCAAGTCATCCTCTTGCACTGCATTACCCTCTGTAATGGGTTTCAAACATGTGGCCACAAAGGAAAGGATATTAATCCCCAGCCTCTTCCCTTATTCTGCCCCACCTCCAAAGTCTACCCCCCAAGATCATACACTAGTGTTTCAAGTTCCTTTTTGTAATAACACAAATTCTAAATATTACAATATCTTTACCTATACCACCAGTATTTCACGTATCGCTTTTCAAGTCATAAAAGCTTTTTAATGGCAAAGCCATTAATCATCATCCAATTCAACTTTAATGAAGTCTGTGGAATAAAGAATAAAAGCAACTTTGAAGCTTCATTTTCTACTAGCCACTAAGGCCAGGATATTTCAAACAGCTCACTAAAAGCCTTTCTTGTACCTTCCAGGTGAGGTTAAACTTACACAAAAATTCAGACAACTCCAACACCTCTTCGATTTGAGAAATTTATCAACCAGACTGCGTAAGTGGTAGATTTAGACAGCCTCACCATTTAAAGCAGGGTAGTTCAAAAGTACATGGATGCCGTTCTGTATTTAAGGTACCACTGGTCTGTTTTCAACACCTACTAAGCAAGTCGGTTTTAAGACTATTCTTCTCCTAAAGTTTTAAATTGCCTGTCCTTGCTGCTTTCCATTACTGGGAATACCAGCACCATCGGTTATTTCACATGGAGAAAGCCCAGCCTCAAAAATCCTCTGGCGTTAATTCCACATGTGATAGCACAGACTGCAGCAACTGACAACTGCAGCAACTGACAACACATTTCACACCTCAAATAGCAAATCCCAAAAGTTGAAGCTCAGAGTGCTCTTCAGCTTCATTTTCATGCAGCTGAACACTGGGACAGATTCAAATCACTCTTTCCCTCTTACACTTCAGTTCTTTAATGGAAAAACATAGCTCTTTAAAAGTCTCCAAGGCAAGGGAAAAACACCATGAGGTTGGCCCATTAATTACCTATTATAAAGATCTTTAACATTATTGTATTAGTGCTTGATGGCATATGATGCTTCGCTTCAATTAGCTCCACGCACATGTTCCTTATGTACCAAGAAAACTCCATTTGCTATCAATTCTGCACATTTAACAAGTGACTAAGGTCCTCAGATTGGCTGCCCCATTATTTTGAATTTTGTACAAAAAGTATCTGAAACTTACCCTGAGTTTTGGATTTTTGAGACTAGAAAAATAGTTTTCAAGCTGCAAATACAAAGATAGTTATTCTGTAAGTCATGATAGAAAAATACATAAGAATAAAATAATTTAAGACAAATGCAGAAATTAACTGTTTTTCTTCCAATAAGCTACATCAAGAAGCCATTTATATTCATTCTTTTTTGAGACAAACACATTTTGTAGCAAGACATAATCCAAGCCTCAACAAGGTTTTATTGTCTCCACCACAGCCTATTCTTGGTTTAAAGCTTTGTGCAATATATCTCCACTCAGCAGAAGGTTATTTTCAATGAAACTACTTCGCTCCTGTACTCCACTAAAATATTTATCTGCGCTCTAGCATATTCTTTAACTAGAGCACTATTGAACTAAAGTAGACTAAGAAGAAATACTGTCTCATATTGCAATAAAAAAAAGAACCAGCATAGGAATAAAGTATTTTTCCACAAAAGTTTGTCTCTACAGGGTTGTTTTTGTTTTCTATAACTGAAAAGATAAAAACAAACAGCGAATGCATCGGCATTGTTACTGAGCTTTGGCTAGTTCTACATCAACCGAAAGATCAATTAAAACTGAGAATTATTACTATGGCAGTTTGTATACCACAAAGGAAAATGATGAATTAAAGACCTCTAGAGTCCTCAATGTGTAAGCTATAGTACAAGACCACCACTATGCACAGCTGCTATCCTGGAACACAAGAAGGAATTATACTTGTAAATTTATACACCTTCAAGTAATTAACAGACTGCCATAGTACTGCCTGAAGTTTCCATGCTGATTCCAGAGTGGGTGAAGCAGCCAGAAATCAACTAGTCAGTAGTTATACTCACTATGGTTCGGTCAATGGTATGCAGGTAGTAAGAAACTGGTTTCCCGGTCCATGACACAGACCCTTTCAGTGGTGATAGCTCCACAACTCTCATTATAGTGCCAATATCTAGAGGAAGAAAGTCAAGTTAGGGAGCCTGAGCTTGCTCTGTTTGCCACTTAGTTCTATTCAGCTAAAAGTAGCCACGCCGGTAAAAGCATGCTCACAACAAAACTCTAAGCTTCACATACAGACAGCAATGGCCTAAAAGAAAGCACTGCAGTGAGCTGAAAAAGCAGTTCCTTGTCCTCTTGCTGATTTAGCTTTTATTTGCTCAGGGATAGCCACTCTAGAGTAAAATGATGTGCTAGTGCTACTTTTTAACCAACACGACATTCCCGTGTCTATTTTCATCTGTTGTAACAGGCAGGATTTAATTGGATAGGACCAGTTACAGAATGTTGTTAAGAGCCAACCCATGTAAGCTGTAACTGCACTAAATTTGGATTGAAGACAAATATGTTTTATATTTGCTTTCTTGCCTGTATTTTTTTTGTTCCCTAGAATTAATAGGTATGGGTTGTGCCTAAGTATTTCCAGAACACTTTAATTAAAGGGAAAATTACCCAGAGGAGTCAAAAAGCAAGGTTTAGGATTCAGCAACTTCAGTCAATATTTTAACCACGTTCTAATACTTGCTTTGGTTTGTCCAACTCTTCCCACACTTCCATTTCTTTTTCCAGATGGTACTACTATGACAAAATTGGTATATTGAGAAAAAAGTTTGACTCCTTTTCTAAAGGGTTATAATTTCCACTATATGTTTACATTTATTTAACTATTCATATTTTAGATCAAAACATGAGACAGACACTCAGGCACAAAAAAAAAAAAAAAGACAAGCTGAATTAAAGTATTACAAAAAGCCTTCTAAGGCAGCAGCATAAAGGTAGCACAGCAGAGTGAATCACCTTCTCTGCATGTGATGGATATGCACATTTTATGCCACAAGCTCTAAGTGGATGACATTTCCCTGGAAGCATCATTTACAACAATCCATTAAGACTGGAACAAGCCCCAGGCCTAGAGCAGCCCACGCACATTCATTTGATATTGGTATTTCCCAAATACAGTACAGTCACAGAATGGGATTAGAATCTAAAACTGATTTCCATGATTTTCCCCCGTTGTTTGTAACAGACAATGGTAATTTCCTTTCAGGACCTCTTATTTGAATCCTTGTAAGAGCTTCCTATTAGCAGAAGCTATTACCTATTCTTTTGCTAAGCAATCTGACACACCCAAACCTTAATTTGCTCTTTCAATATAATTTTAGTATCAATGTTCACATCAAGCATTAAATAACAGTATATAAAACTTCAGCATTCATGAAGATTGAAACAGAGTAAGGAGCTGGCCCAAATGACCATCATAATTAGGCTGTTTATTTGGGGGGGGGGGGGGGGGGCGAGTGCATTGACCACTTAGCCTCCTCACTACTTTTTTAATAACTGCAGTCTTGCAAACCTAGAAAAGAGGGAGATAAGATGGTTGGAAGCCAGAAAATAAAAGGCTTGAGAAGCCAAATAAAAAAAAATTATTGACAGTCAGGTCTCCTAAGGGAAACCACCAAAGTACCTTCTCCTATTTCATCTAGTTCTAGCGTGCTATGAAAGAGGCAACAGGCTTCACTTAGGTGCTCTTTGCCTTATTAGCAAAATGGCAGATGGATCTCAGCTCTCTGGAGGTTTGAGGACCTCCAGCAGCACACCTCTGCTGTGTTTTATTTTCATGTACATGTCTACAAAAGACTGGCAAGCAAGGATCAAACGGTTAGTAAGGTTCCAAACAACCAGATGCCACGGAAAAGATCAAACACGAAAAAAATGGCAGTTCTGGGTACCCGATGCTCAGGACATTCGCAACAACTCAAGCTCAGTAAAAAATAACTCACAACGGCACTATTTCAGTCAAATGCCTTAATGACAGTCTTCAAATTACTGTTCTTGAAAAGCACTTTACCATAAGCGTCAGGCCAAAAACAGAAAAGAGAACTTGATATTTGTAACTCCATATGTTACTGGCCCTGTTTGTACAAGGAGGGGAATAAAGTGTTTTTGAAATCTAGGGAATGTTGTGCTTTGGACACAGTAAATGCACGTAAAACCCGGCTTGGATCATTCAACTGCTTGCAAAGCTTTCAACAGTAAAAACTGAAAAAAGGTCAGAAGCAAAACCAACAATATGGAGTGTTAGTAATCTCAAAACCTCATTAAATTGCAGTTCACATACTTGCAAAGGATAACATTGGCAAATATCAAGTCTACTATGTTCAGAAGGAAAGAAAAAACAAACTCTGTTGGCAGCAAAACAGACACAGCAACTGGGTGTTTATGGGATGGGTCCGTTTGACCAGTTCACAGCGCAGAGGACAAGGCGTTCCAAAGTTGAGCACTTCAGCATCTAAGCCTTTTAAATCACAACTGGTGGGATTTACCTGTCCAAATTTAGACAGCTATGATACAAGGAACTTGCATGCAAACTAGTCACTGTAGCTCTTTGTAGTTAATGAAGAAATGAATCACACCCTCGAAACACCTTATTTCTCTTCAGCTATAAATGACAACTATGAAAGCCCAGGAAGAGGGGAAACACCAATGTTAGAAACACCTAAAGCTATCAGGATGAACCTCATAAAATAGAGCTCTTCTTAAAAGACATTTCACTTTGGCACATGTGCTATGATAACATACAGCATTTTTCTACTTAACTCTTTAAAAAGCAACAAAAACCCACGTGTTCAGGTAACAAATATAGCATAATTGTAGTGAACAATAATAAAAAGGGCATTCCTACCGCTCAAGTTTCGACTGTTAATTCTAAAATTTAGAGGTGCAAAAGGTTTTGAGGACACAATTCTCCCACCTAGAAAAAGAAAAAAAAAAAGCAAAGTCAGTTTCTACTGTTTTTTTTTTTAAAATGACCATTTTTTATATATAACTTAGTATAGAGTCCTAAAGGCTCTACTAAAACTATCACTAGTGTATCATTACCAAAAAAATGCTACTTAGAGCTCATACTGACAGCATCCAGAGAAGTCAACATGATAGTTCTGCTAGGTAGCCATGTCACTTAAAAGTGACAGATCTTAAAAACACTTTAAAAAAACAAACACATTATTTCTCAGTGGCAATCTACAGAAAATTCAGTTAGGAACAATGTTATCTTATTCCAGTTATGGTCTGTAAAACCTAAGATTGAACACTTTTATTATTATTTTTTTCAGTCATGCACCAGACTGAGCATGTTCTGAAACAGAACCATGAAGAGGACTTGGGTTTCTAATTTTGCAACGAGATCTTGAACATTCCCCACCTTGCCACTTCTCCCAAGCCACTACTACTTAACAAAAATTTAAAAGCCACTAAAGTTAAATAAGACATTAGGTTTCAGGATTTTATGGTTTGCATCAGAGCCCAAAAGTCACATTATTTACTTCTGCACAAAGCTGTCCTATGGGAAGCCACAGCTTCTTTGTTCATTCCACACTTTTCTTTTTTTTTTTAAAAAGAAATATTTTTGTAACTTCTGCCATAACCAAATGCATTTGTCACTCATCCAAGTGGTTAAGAGGAAAGAAAAAGACACTAAACTACCTCAGGCAACTTAAGGGCTGCAGTGGCGTTACTGGACATACGCGGTCACTGGTGCCTGCAAGGCAACTTCTCAGGAAGCACACTAGACATCACCAGTGACAGCGTCCCCATTTTAATACTAATTAGTTAATACCCAGTACTAAGTGTGACAATTTTAAATAGGAGAAACCAGTAATTGAATTCAGTATGCAATTATGGAAACTGGATGCACAAAGCCAAGCCCGTGTGGCTTTGCAGTCTCCACAGTTGGGTGTCCTCTTCCCCACCACCGCTGCCAAGTGTCTGAACACAGGAGCCCCACAGCCAGGAGCTTTGCTGGTCCCCACAACAGATGAGCAAGGACCAGTCACTCCTCTTGCCACAAAGAGCACGGCAAAAGGTCTTCATGTGCAGAGGCACCTTCAGGGAATCACATAGATTGGTGGTTCATATGAAGACAGGACATAAAAATCACCATCTCAGTGCAGACGTTCATCTGTATGGCACAGAAGGAAACTACCAACCTGGCTCCTGATGGCCATAACTAAGCTGTTACTGCTGCCAGCTCCCACAGCAGCAAGAAACCAAGGGAAAAAGGTTTGAAGTTCGATTTGTTACCTTCCTTCATGTTCGCAAATCGCTCCTTCAGTTGGTGATCCACCTCAGGACCAAAGGCAAAATTATTCACAAAAATAACACTGCAAGACAATGGTGTAGTTAATGAAGAGGAACAGGCACATGGCATCCAAGCATACATGCACAACTTTCTCTCACCACCTGCTATAAGCCACCGGCACTTACAGCATTTACAGGCACTTGTGAAACCAAAAAACGCTGCATGTCCCTGACCATATAGCTACTTCCATCTAACAAAGTGTTTTCTCCTGGCATCATTACAAAAAACAGTACCTAATCCTCAGCATCCACAGATACTGCCCAAATAATTACATTTTAAAAAATGTAAAGGCAGCCTGCTCTGACAGTTCCTCTCAGCATACAGCTGGCTTTTACACCACAAGCTTATTAATTACATCAGCAAGTTTCAACAGAGAAACAATGTGCAAAATATTTTCACTCCTCTCCCATGGTGAGAGCAAACATTAACACAACAACTACCAACACACTCACCACACATTAAAAACGATCCTCCAGCACACAGATACAACAGATACACATTTCATCTTATTACTTACTCGTATGCATTTAAAATATCACACTACAACATCACAGCTTCTCTTCTAGCACTAAGTTCTCCCATAAAGCAAAGGGGAGGTTTACGTCTCCCAGCGCAAATTTCCCTGCCCTAAACCCAGCACTTCACCCTAACACCCAACAGAAGAGTTGCATCTTTGTGTCTGGGTTAACCAATCCAATGTGTGTGTTTGTGTGTGTGTGTCTTCCTGAAAACACCTCTCACATGGAAACACAGACACCTGCACATAGGTAGAATCATACAAACAGCATTTGGAAAAGAAGCAGAACACATCACAGATTCAAAAAGAAAAAAGGAAAAAAAAAAAAAAAAAAAAACAATTTTTAGGAGCCATATAGTCTGGCTTTGGTCTAAATGTCCCTGGTAGCTGTTCCCTACCAGCCTGCAGTAAGGGTCATCAGCATCCCCCAGAAGCCATGAGTACCCTGCATGCATACACTGTGAAGGCCATGCTGGCATATTGTTCCAGCATGATGAATCGATTCATTTGCAAGAGATCTGCTTGAAACCCTCCCCTCTTAGTGCCTCCACACATGAAACATAATCACCAAGGACAACGAGTTTAAGAGCAGCAGCAAAAGTTCTAAAAAGATAAAGAAAAGTATATACTCAAATATAAATATATATGTCCGATACATATATATTTCTTGCTACTCCTTGCTCCTGGAAATTTGGGAAGCCCTGCCTGGCAAGTCAAGGCTCACAGGGGTTTCTTCCTCCTCCTTTCCACCACATGCCAAAAAAGAGGCCTTGCAGAACAGCCAAACATATTAACATGACTAGAAAACATCCAGGAAAGGAAGGGAAAAAGTTTTCCAGATATATTTTTTAGTGTTTATTCTGGCACGATGTTGTGTGCGCACATGACAGAACCACAGGAGGCCCCAGTCCACCTTGATTTCAGCCCTCTTTTCAGCACACACTGCTGAGTCCCAAGCAGTTATTTACAGGAATACCAAGCGCTCACAGCAGCATGGAGCTGGGCATCCTTCCCTCCAGAGCCCAGCCACTGGCTCATGGGAAGGGCGATCCTCAGCTCACCAAGATGGGATGGCTCCAGGCTGAATGCGTCAGACAGTCTTCAGCCTCATTAGAGAACAGATGCTGAACAGTTGGCACTCTCGCAACAAACACAAACACCTAACGTTTGTGAGCAAAAAGCTACTTTTCAAATTTTTGTTTCAGACAGCAAGGTGGCTGAGGATCAGTGTGCATACATTTAGCTGCATACCAGGCAAAATAAACATCTACCAGCAGTTCCTTACACTTCAGCTAAAAATAAAGATTTTTTTTTTTTTTTTCCAGGGTAAGTTGCGCAGAGACCAGAGGAGCATGCATTTGGAGTAGCAAACAACAAAGGAAAACCACGCTGTGCTGCAAGGCTGGGACAAAGTCTGTCCACAAATTAAAAGGCAGCTCCAGAAGTTTAATGGAGGTACATAATAATGCAAAAGTCAGTCTGGCAGACGCCTTCTTGATGGAGCACTCTTAAAGCAGTGTCTTGGAAGCAATCCATAGATTGCCACAACCCTGAAGACTTTCAGAGAGCTGACAACTGCCTTCCATACCCCCACATAACAGGATGGCCTGGAAGGTCACATTAAAACAAGACTTCTTTCTGTCCATAAGGCTGAGAAGAATATAAAGCCTTTAAAAATTCCCTTTTCTGTGGAGTTAAACCCTCCACACATATCTTCACAGAAACAAATATTCAGGACAATCAGCTTCAATGAATTCCCAATTTAAGCTGGGACAGACACACTTGGATTCTGTTGTTTTTTAATGTAAAGTGAACCTAGCTGTGTTCACCAACAGCCAAAATAACTAGTATTTTGCCAGAATTCTTAACACAAACTTGAAGGGTATGCAAAACAAGCAGGGGTCTATTCTTCTTTGTACAACCAGAATTTATCTTGGATACACCCATGTATGTAATATCATGGGACATGCATTTAAACCCATTCTTCAAGTCAGAAAGCAGGATCCAAAGAGGCCAGTATAGGAGTTGGCAGATAGGCTTTTGGTATTTGCTATGGAAATTCTATATAAAAAGCTGGCCAGCCTCCCATTTTCCATTATTCAGACTCCCAAATATTCAGTTCATAACACGGCATTCAATTGCTGTACTGTACCTTGTGTTTGCAATTCTCTCTCTCCATTCTTCTGAGAGGAAGTCACCTCTTTCCAGCTTAAAAAAAAAAAAAGACAAACACAAAAACCACACACACAAGAGTTAACATTGTTCCTTTCTGCTACACGTCCCTTTTTGGCCAAGCACGCACACTGCATTAGCCCAGCAGCACTGCTGAAAGCAAGGCCTCACAAAGCCTGGCGGAGGCGCCAGGGGACGAAGTCCAGGCAGCCCCCTCTCCACTTCCACCCTCCACTGGGGAAGGGTCCCCAGACACCAGCGATGCCCTGTGCTAGCAATGGCCAGCCAGCGCCATCTCTGATCCCCACAGATCGGGAGCAAGGTGGTTCCCGAAGCTGAGGCCGGGAACACGGACACCAGCTTTAGACTCTTGCTTCAACTGGCACAAGAGCACCTGGCTCGTCAGGGGCGCTCAGCAGACACCTCGAATGCTTCCAACACATTCAAGTTAAAAATCAGATAACGTACAGGCTGTATTTGAAAAGAACTATTGTTATCCATTCAGTGACATACACGGTACCTCGCTGATGGAACCACACCAAGTCCCAGGTTAATACCCGCAACTACGCAGGTTTTCTGCATGTTAACATTTTTGCGGCTGTACTTTTGAAACGAGAGAGGAATCTGATGGGCCATGCTGCTCAGCTGTGCCACGAGTAAGGCAGAATGAAGGGGGAGGAAGATAAGAGGGAGAGAAAAAAGTAATATGCAGCTACATAATTAATGACTGTGACATACTTTGAAGGGGCAAGTAAGACGATGGCTTGTATCACAACCTCACAAACATCAAAGCAACGACAGTGACTGCTTAGCATCGTTTCTCTGCACATACTCCTTTGTATGGAAAGAAGTGAGCACTTCACTTATCGCTAAACTGGAATGAGATCTGGCATCTCACACAGAAGTGCCTGCACTGCAATGCAGGCTCACTCGAGCTGCTTCCAAGCCTTGCCAGCTAAGCCAGGGGACCCAGGTCAGTGAAACACCAGAGCCTGTCGTCTTCTGCCACTGCCTTCCCTCCCCAGCAAAGCAATCTGACTCAGAGCCACAGAAACAATGACAAACAGAGGCAAACCTGTCAGACCCACTGTGAAGGAGAGAGCCACCACTGCCAACAGAAGTGGGTCTGCTTCTCAAGAGGGAAGGAAGGGGAAAAAAAAGCCCCAGTGCCCTGCTGCTATGCACTGCGCCAGAGGGCCAAGAGAAGTGCACACCAAGGGTTCTGGGGAGGAGATCAAGAACTCTGCAAAGAGCCTGAGGTCTTATAAACCGTACAAGCTGAAAACAACGGGCTAGAATAACCCTTTAGTCAGTCAGAATTATCTGTTCCACCCAACAGCTAGGCTGAAATAAGATTTTAAAAACAGAACGACTACCTGGCTACCTGCATCATCACACCTGCTTGAGGGGGAAACGCACTTTCTACTATCCCCACTATAGTGAAAGCAAAGCACGTGTTGGAGACTGAACTCAGAGATCCAACCTGCTACAAGCAGTAAAAGTAAAGTGCTACTAGACATTTTCAAAATGTCAGGCAGAAACTCACTGCAACCTCAGAACAGTTCTAAAGAGCATTATTTTTCTCACCTAATATACTGAAACATTACTTCTGGGGCTCTGTATGCCCTACGTGTAAATTAACACCATTTCTAGATTGTTTTTAATGGATAATTTTGTCTTAGAATCTTATCTGTTCTTGTAGTAAATAGCTTCCTCGTTGCGCAACCAAGACATTAGCAAACCCACGTTTTAACAGTAGTTTTTACAAGCCAGCTTCTATGCTGCTGTCTTCCATGTAACAGTTTCTAACGTCTACACAAGATTTTCGCACACTAAGAGGAGAAAGAAAAACACTTTAGAAATAACGAGGTGCGATTATAAAGCCATGGTCTAGCAAAGGAACAAAGAACCAGAGTAACAGGAAACTATTTTGAAATACTAAGCTTCATATAAAGGTCTTGAAATCTAACCTAGGTGGTTGCAATACTTCATTTGGATCCAATTACACTATACATTTCTCTTACCTATGTGGTTTGGAAGGGAACAGTTGTAACCAGAATTTCCACACTTTAACTTGGTATAACACATATGGAAGCTGCTTTGCCCCTCCACTTTTGCAAAATACAGCCACGTTAAAATTCAAATGAACCACAGCCCTGTTTAAACCCAGCTATTTTTGTATTGTAATGCTACCCTAGCTCATACTTAGCCAACAGTTGAGGGAAAAACCTCACCAGGAAAAAAGACTGGAGTACAGAAATAACCAGATGGTCAATTGTGGTTGGGAGAAAATTGGTTATTTTTCCCCTCTGGAAGCAAGACAGTGATTCCTGGGTCAGTGGTCTACTACATTCAAAACAGAGTACAAGATCTATCTGACTCAGTACTTCTGACAACCAGTTTCTTTACCTACTGTACTTGGGGGGCAATGATCAACAAATGATGGCCTAAAAGGAAGAAACCAAGCCCCTTAGTATAAACTGATATAGGGAATCCAACAAAATTCCCCCAAAAATCCCGTTCAACTCTGTGGCTTACAGTAATTTTAAGAGTGAAACAAGAATTGGTAAGGAAATTCCAGCTAACTCACTCCTGACCAAGTGCAGCACTCGCTACGCTGGTAAAGAATGGCCAGGTCCATTACAGTCCTGTAAAGGCAGGATGGCACGTCCATGCGACACAGCAGCAACAGCAACAGGGGTGCACTCAATCTCTTCCCACCAATGTCCCCACCCCCATCATGTTCCTCCTCTCTGAGAAACTTAATCTCCTTAGTGAATAATGAATGGAAGGGACCATCTGTAATGCAGATATTTTCATCTGATTAGACAATGCAGGAGACGTGCTTTATCTAAAAGGATAATTAGCTCACTGAAATCCGCTTCAGAGAGCTGCCAGCCTGCGTTTTTTCTAAATTTAGAAGCCGAAACAGGTTTATATTCAGGTTTTTCAAACAGGTAAATTTGCTCTACAGAGACTGCAGAAATATGTTCAACGGTGTCTGATTCCCGTAACTCAAAGACGACCGGCAGGGCAGCGCACCGGGAGGCACGCTCCAGCGGGCTCGTGTTCCCCGTGTAGCAGAGCAGCAGTTTATGGAGGTCAAGCCCTTCTTCCGTGGAGGAGGGCTTCGTTCTCACCCAGCGCCAGGCCGGGAGTCTCTCCGGTAATGCTCCGACTGGCTACACAAAGCCATAAATTCACACACAGAACGCCTCATTCCAGCAGCCTCCGTGCAAACACTTGGCTCACAAAAAGCAGTCAATTCTGCCTGGAAAAGTACACATGGTTATTTTTAGGTTCCTGTTCTTTTCAAAAATAACTGGAGGCATGAATCCAAACCTCCAAAATGTGGCATCATTTCAAAGCCACAGGGGACGTTTGGAGGGCTTTTCAAATACCAAAACATCAAGTTTCCCGCTGAAATAGGGCATTCAAAAGCATCTGGGACAACCAGTTATCTTGCCTTCTCCTTAGCTGCAACACACTGCTAAGCAGTGGAATTTTTTTAAGTCCAGGTGATGTGACTTATCCCCAGAAACCAGCAGCAGTTATCAGGCAACAAGAGACAATGCTACTCCTGCATAAATCACTCTGCTTTTGCTCAGAACAGAGACTTCCAAGCAGGATGGGGCACCCTGAACTCAACCAGCGAGAATTTCGCAAGTTTGCAGATGCCAAGCTTCTACTCACTTATGCACAGCAAACATTACCTCTCATCCACAGAGAATCTTCAGCATTAGGAGCTGCTGGGGTTTCCTCTCAGAGGGTCTCGGAGGTACCAGTCTAACCGAATCCCAGCCTTTAGCAATGCTGACCCAGGTTTTCCTATGCTTACTTTGAAGACTTGTAGATGATCTCCTACTAACACAAGCTCTTGTGAAACAAGGGAAGGCATTCTGTTGTAACAACCCACGGTAAACAAAACCAAAACAAGTCCTTGTCTTCAGCAGAAGGACGAGTCCCCTGTGTGACTGCAGCTACCACCAGCTTCGCTTGCCCTGAGCTGCTCTGATAACCAGCAAAGCAGTGCAGTGGGCACTGAGGGACACAGATTGAAAACTTACTTCAAGGGTACCCTAGGAAGAACGCTCTCTGCTATGCAGCAATCAGCATTCTGCCCCAGATACCTGGAGATGGCTCTGATTTTGGATCCACATGAGGATATTTACAGTTAGAAGCCATGAAAACCCATCTGTCTCTTAATTGCACTACTGCTTTTTAATTTGATGACTGCACATGTGCAGAAATTCCCCAAGACAGACTCTCTAATTATCTAGGCCTAACGACCTTAGAAAAATCTCCGGTTTCCTTCACACAACAGTTTTCTTGAAAAGAATGGGGTGAAGCTAATCTTGGAAACTTCTCAGTACCACGGGAAGAGAAATGAGAAGACAAAGGGAGCTGAAACACAGTGACATGTGTTGGAGGTTGGCCACTAGCATAATGCACGAAAATACAACAAATTCCCTCCGAATATGAGGGAAGAGACTAGCAAAGAATATTATTCCTAACTGATCAGGAATCAGACATCAGGAAAGCAGAGGGGCAACTGAAACTAAGTAATAGCACAAGGATGCAAATATTTATAGCAAGTTGAAACATTCACACTGAATGAAAAAAGAAATAATCCTAACAGAAAGTTACTCTAATAATTTTTTTTTCCCCAGTTAGAATCATGAGACTGAACAGCCTGTCATTTAAAATGAAATTCAGTCCATTTACTAACAGGATTATGAGCTATGATTACCTACACTAGCTGGAGATCAGAAGACTTCCCAAGTCACTGTATGATGAGCAATCTTTCCCCCACGCCTCCTGCCCAGAATGGATATTCACACTCTAAAGCTGCACTGATAACCTATTAATAGCAGCTGTAGCTCAGCAGGAGCCAACGTGCCTCAGGACACTTTGGCAGTAGCCAAGTTTAACATGCAATTATAATCTGAAAGTGATGATGCAAAACGTATTTATTTATTTATTTAACTCAACAGATCTGCATATATATGACTCTGCATATTGCACATAGACTCAAAATAGACTTTTTTCTACCATATGTTTACCATTGTGGACAAGATGCAATGGAAATACAGACAGACAATCAGGGTTTATTTTAAATATCATCACTGGATCTTGCACATCAGAATTCATGTGTCCAAGCTCAAATTCCAAACAAGCATATTCCAGGAGGGAGGACAAGGAAGCGAATACAATGGTTATAGATCTGATAAGGGCAACAAACCATAGCCTCACCAAAACAATGTTAGTTAGAAGACAACACTTAAGACAATAAACAGATCACTTTTCAGAGAGGCATCAAAAATCTATTTGCATTAGAAACCTAAAATAATCTAGACTTTTGGCTGTTAAAAAAAAAAAAAGAGAGACCGGCCCAAGTCCAGGATTTATTGCTGCCTTATGTACCACAATTTTTACTTTTACAGTGAGACAGCTGTTACAAGTATGAAGTCAAAATCACTGTCCACATTATTCAGACAAAGCAGCAGGTGGGATCTGAGACTTCTTCCCATTGAACGTCTGCCAAGCTTCCCTCCTCCAAGCTTTATTCTTCTCTCTCTCTCTCTCTATAGTGTTTTACGTAGTCATAAATACATATATATATATATATATGTATTTATGACTACGTAAAACACTAGAGTAGAATCCACAAGTTAAATGTTGCTGATCACAGAGTATTTCAATCTGCGTTTATTCTGTCTCCTACATTTGGAATTTTGGGACACCACTAAACATTTAGGAGATAAAGTTGCTTTCTGGAAAAATTAAGATACCCGACTTCTAATTCCATACCTCCTATTGTCTTCTATCTGCATTATGACACAAGTTTGTTCTTTGTTTAATAATAGTCTCCTATAGAACACGCTGCCTAAGAACTGATTAAAAAAAAAAACATACTGTTTGGCAAGAAAACACAAATGTAAACCTGAGATGTTTGACAGAATCTGTCTTTAAGCATCACTATGACAAAGTGATAGGAAACCAGATTTCATTAAGTCAGAAAGTGCTGCAAGTATTCAACATTTTGAGTATGCAGTCTGCTTTTCTGGAAAGAGAAATTTTATTCTAAACACTTTTCAGAAAAGAGTTATAAGATCCAAAGAACCTAGCAAAAAATAAATAGCTTTGTTTCCATATAGTACCAGATTCTGTCACTTGGAATGCACAATATGGAAATGCTTGCTGCCTAAGGCAATCAATATGCTTTCAATATTTTAGTCCAAGTTCCTCTCCTATTCTTTAAATTACACAGCTCATAAGCAGAGTATCTTCAGTAACAGTTCCTTTCATGTAATGCCAGCTGGGTGACACAATGGAAAAATGCCATATGGCCCCTTCATGAAAAGTAAAGCATTCACTGTGTTTCCACAGCAGGAAAGAGTTAGCAGCCTGATATCAATCCTGCTACAAACTAGTCCCACAGCAAGCCCAGCATCCTTCTGAAGAAGCTCATGCTACACAGTGAAGGCATTTCTGGAAGAAAGCTTGCTGAGGCAGATGGCACTGTCACCTTCACCAGCCTCCTTCCCAAGGGGAGAGTTGCAGCATCCTTCATCACACGACAAGCCCTTTAAGAAGGGCTCAGGATCCCAGCAGAGCAACAGAAGACTGAAATAAAGGCTCGCTCATCAATGACCTGCCACTTGATCACACACTGCTGGAGCTCTGAAAGTTGTGTGGTTCAAACCGTTCCATTACTGGAATACACAGCAATAAAGGCTCTGCACAAAAGGAAAATGGAGAAGTTGTTTCTAAAACACACGCATGCACCTCAGCTGCAGTACACATTGCTAGCAGCAACTTCTGAGCAGGAAGGAGAGCCCCAACGTCTCTGGGCGATGAGGGAACAGCCCTGATCCATCCAGCCTCTTTCCTGAGCATAGGGAAGCAGCAGGAGAAGCATATACACAAGTATTTTCAGAATTCCCAGTGAGCTACTATTGCAATATGACTATGTATTTGTCCTCACAGGCAAGTGATTGGCTAGAGAGCTGTTTTTTTAATGACAGGAAGAGAGAGAAAAGGAAAAAAGGAAGGAACGGCACAAAACAGCGTATGGTTCTACACAAGCTTAAAAGTGTAACTCCAGGGTGAAAAACATATCCACAATGATTAAGTATTATTCAGAGGAAGTAGAAAGCTGTTCCAGCATTTGTCCCCAGCCCAAGATAGACAGATGTGATGACCAGTTTACTCCTGCTCTATTTCCACCCTCAGAGCACCTCATCCTAATCCTTTCCAAGTCAGAACTGACCACTTGCCATCCTTCCTGAGACCACAAACTCACCCCCTATCTCCAGCTACAAACCATCTGCCCTGTTAGTTGGGCATGGAGTTTTCTGCTGATATCCAGAATTTCAACCTCCTGCCATCCCCTCCATCTCCTGTCCCAGCTGACCACACATTCACCTGCCTGTGAACCAAAGCTTCAGCTTTTGTTCCTTGCAGAAGATTTAAGAAACCCAAGGAGGGTGATGCCATTTCCAACAGTCTACCCAGAAGACCACTCACACCATTAGGGAGAAAAAAAGGAGGAAAAAAAAGTAAAAGGTTTTAATACAAAGAAGATGCATGGCAGCCTCACATCATGAACAAAGTTCTGAAAGAATAAATCTTCCAAGAACTTATGAAAAGCCCTGAAAGTACTCCCAGTAACACCATATCAAATGACAAGTGAGACAAAGAGAGGGCCCTGGGAGGATGTCTCGGAGAACACCGTCCTCAGGACCAAGACAAAAAGCCAGGGAGCAGACATGACTCATGCTGCCACTTGGCTAGTGAAGGGCTGCAGAGGACTTCGTAAATTCTGTACATCAGCATGAAGCACAAAGTTTTTCAGTTGAATTTCACTCACTGTGTATTCTGCATGTTTTTTCCCATACCATTTCATCCACTTTCTGAACTCTCTGTCCATCGTCTAGAAGAGGGAGGAAAAACAAAGCCACCAGTTAGGACATCTCATTAACCGTTTCATTGCAGTGAAGAGAGATGCAGCTCTGACAGTGCTCATTAACCCCATCCCCATTTTTTTTCCATTAATACTCAAAGGATAGACAGACGGACATTTATTGCACATTCTTTTCCTTAAGAAAAACTATTGCAACAGTGTCCAAGCTGTCATTTTCTTCTTTCCCCCACCCTTTGCAGCAGCATTACGCATTTTAAGCAAGGTGATCTGAGTTAACGCTGCTCACCACCAAAAATGGCACAACCTTAAGTAGCTACTGTGTCGTGGCACGTAATCCCACATAGAGGAGGCAGTGAATGCACTTCCGTCTAAGCACAGTTAGCAAGGGAGCAAACGGGATAAAGATAGGTCTGCTGGGGTGAATGAGGAAGCAGAAAGTGGCACGCAAGACAACTGCACCAGCAAACAGAAGGAGCACTGCACTTGCCAGAACAACAAGGAGTGCTTCCAGCTACATGTAAACAGACTAGAGTTGCAAAGGATGGAAGGCTACACTGCCCAGCCAGATAGCTGGCGCTGGTTTTCCATTGGCACCATCAAGACAGCTTGGTGCCTTACAAATAAACATCTCCACATGTACAAAAACTTTGTCCCCACTGTGTAAACTGACAAAAAGCAGCACAGGTGACTTCTTTATAGCGGCAGTGAGGGTCCAGCTAAACCTAGACAACACATTTGAAAACGACACTCCCATGTCTTTCAAGACTCAGAAAACCTCCTGTATTTTTAGGAATTTGACTCTGCAAATGAAGGGCCCAAATTTGGAGGTAGCATTGAAAGGAGATAAGAAGAGGACCGAGCTGTTCTCAGAGATGTGGAGACCTCCATCAGCAGGTCAGGATGTCCAGTGTGTGTAAGACATTTTAAAATTCTTTGCTTGAAGAGCACCCCAAAGCTTAATAGGGCAACTCACAAAAAATTTCATATGCTGTATGAACTTATTATGAACTTTCTTTTCAATGAAAACTTCACTAAAGCAAACCCATAAGACACTTCCTCTTTAGCTGAAGCTTTTCAAAGCCATCTGCATTCATTATCATAGCAGCCAGAGATGCATTGCCACAGCCAATCTTAACTAGAAACTTAATTCGATCTCTTCCACAAATGTTTGTCAGAGCTGGGAAGACTGGTCCACTAGACACAGCACAAGGCAGATCAGCTGCACGCACGCAGCAGTTCTCTAGCTCTTAAATCTGACAGGTCATCACCTGTAACCAGAAAATTAATGGTGTACATTTTGTTCATCCAGCAAACTATGAAATATTGGTGCACTTCTGAAAGAGAAGGTAAGCCACTAGTTAATACTAATATTTAATTTGCGGGTTTTTTTGTTTGTTTGCTAACCACTGTCACTAAGGCCTTATGTTTGCACAGCGATACAAAGGGGTATAAGTGCAAGTAAGAATTTGACTTTCCCTCTGTGACACTCACCTTTAAACTAAGCTTACTATTAAACACAGATAGGACTTCAGGCAAGTTACTTTCTATAAGTAACCAGAGGCTCATGCAGAGGAATTGCAAAGAGTGCTCCAGTTGGAAATTTCCACTGGGTCACAGCAGGGGAAGCAAAATGGATTTTTAGAACATTGTTTGATCCTCTTCACCACTGTGTTTATACATTTTTGTGCTCACCAGTGAAAATAAGGATCAAGGATTTTTTTTTTTCCTTCATAAGGTATAATTTTCTAGCTTGTACAGACTCAGCTTATTTTAACAACATGGAGGGCTAAGTTGCTGTTGAGTCTACTGAAGAAAATAAACTTCTTATGGTAAGGCATGACTAAACTGTATTGTTTGCTTGTAGCTCATTTGCCTTCCAGGTCTGCCTTGGAATTGATTACCTTTGTGTGTCCCCATTGGCACAGAATTAAAGAAGTGTAAAGAAAACTGCCTGCCTGACTAAATATTACGGTCTTCTTGTAAGACTTCATCTGGGTGCCTACAAAATGGTTATTAACCAGACACCCAACACAAGCCTCATCAGTTAGCCTACAACAGTTCAATAACCAAGCTGAACTTCAGCTGTGGGATACCAGACAGGGACAGCACTGCCATTCAGAGAGAGAGCTTTTAAAAACTTTAAGGACCATTTGTTCACTCAATTAATTCCCAGATCTGCTTAATGATATGGTTTCTGAAAGCTCTGCGTTAGAACCATTTCTGACAGAGGACTGCAGGTGTTTTGGTGAAGACTACACCACGTGTCCTTGTGAATTTGTCCTGTGCCATTACTGTTAAACAGCTTCATCTCCTGGTCCTGAAATCACTTCAGGAACGTGCTAATACTCCTTCTGTGCACTGAGCAAGCACTGCTAGGAAATGACTATGCCCACTCCTCTTTCCTCAAGCATGCTGTGCTCCAGGTCTTCGTGACCTGAAAAGCAAAAACATCTAGGACTGGCGCTCTGCTTTTCTTCCCGTGAGCTCCCAGCACTTAGCAGTAATTCTGAACTAGTGAGGTAGCTTTCACCAAGGCACATACATGCAACTCACTTCAAGCAACTCACCTCAGCATATTTGGCTGGAATATCAGCTTTCTCCACACCATAGTGATGTTTGCAGTTTGTGGCTGCAGCCACTTGAAGCACCACCTGACCCACACCTGCAGGAGAGAAAAAACAAACCTGAGAACAGGTTTCAGTAGAAAACCATTGCAAAGGGAGACAATAAGAGCTTTTAGAGCAAAGGCCAAGTCGAAAAATGCAGGTATTCTATGGGACGAGGCTTCAGGGTACAGCCTCAGATCCCAGTATCTATTCCTCAAATTTAAACCAGACTCAAACCAATGTGCATTACTGAAATTACATCCTATTTTCCTACAAGACATGTTACATACTGAGAACCCACTTTTTAGTAAAAGGAATTTACATCCTGGCTACAAAGCGTGTGCAGCAATTTAACTTACAGAAAAAAAAGGAAAAACTGGCATTACAGTTTTGACATTTACATTCTTCAGTACCTTTAGCACTTTTATAGTAGCATAAGACTACAACATTTACAGTAATGCTTATACTGATAAACATTGATGGTTACTTCTATTAAATATAGAGGCTCATTTCTAGAAATTCACACAGGCATATGAATAGCTGGATTTACTATTTTTGTCCACAGATTTTATAATCAAATCTACAGATTTTTAATTGTATTTCTCTATATAATTATTTGAACAGTTAGACAAACCCTACCTCATCCCAAAACGAATACTTGGTCACATACCTAAGCTATTAATTTAAAGACTAACTAAAATGTTTCTCTAGCAATACTGTTATTAACTTTCACCATCAAACGCAACACAAATTCTGAGAACATGTAGAGCTCATTTTTATATGGGCTAATTTAGAATACTACTTTATAAAACATGATAGGGTTCAACACTCAAAACTATGTCAGAAGCAACCACTACACTGGCAAGACATCATAATACTTTAAAATGCATGAACTTCCTACCCAAACCCTACTTGCATCAGGCACACTACCAGCAGTAATTAGCTGACCTTTCTACACCTTAGTTGAATGCATTTCCCCTCCCTAGGTTAAAAAGGAAAAGGGGAAAAAATTCAGTTAGATTTCTGCCTGTACAAGTGAGATCCGCATTTTGCACACACTAGAGCAACGCCATTCCATTTGTTAAAGCACCCACTTAAAATATTCTGAAAACATCCAACATTCATCAATAGTACATTGATGCATCACATTTTGTCTATGACTAACACAAAATACGTTCTTGTCTCACTAGTGCACTTAATCATTCCGCGGATGACCACATGGGAAACAAGAGTGAATCTAAGAGGATAGCCCATTTGCACAGAAAACATACTGCTGTTTTCCATTTCATTGGCTGCCGGCAGGAAGCGGCACTGGTAATTGAAGGGGTGGAACTCCTGCCTTTAAACCATTACCACTATAATGCTGTCTGGCACAATGAGAACTCTAGTGCTGACAGGGTTTTTTGTTGTTTCACTTTTTTTTTTCTTCCTAATTCCCATTTTGCATACACATGCAGATTTTTTACACATGCAAATACGGATGTACAAATTTCTGCAGGGTATGGGCAGAACATGATCGGAGGAATAAACGTTTCCCTGTTTCTTATTTCCAAAGAGCAAGGAGGACAAAGACTAAAGGGAAGATCAAGAACACACTGTACTGACAGAAATCACAACACAGCATAACAAGTTACTAATCTTGTTTTGTTGTTTGTTTTTTTTTCCCCCCTCAAGAATTTAACTGTATTGTGACTCCCATTTGCCTAACGATGATGCATACCTGCATAAATTCCTCCAGCTTCCACAAGTTTCTGGCATTACAAAGACAACAAAAATGACCACAGCATCCTGGGGTCTAGCCCTGCTGTTTAACCACTGTTGTATGCGTATAACTATTGGAAGGACATTAACATTATTAATAGCAATAATATGCTATGACAATGTTCATATTTACACTACACTCAATACTGCATTGTTTACAATTTACAAAAGTTTACTCCCTTCAGTATAAACTCAGGAACGATGCTCGGTTTTCAATTGTTCAGTGCTCCAAACATTGGAAGTCAAAGACTTCTGAATTTAAACCATATCTTTAATACATGACTCCCTATACCTTGAATTTTTACACTGTTGGTCAGCCTCCAAGATTAAAGTGGGGAGAAGGTTAGCAATAAATACCTGACTTCAATTCTGATGGTACAAGGTACAAGTATCCAGCATTTGAGCTTGATCACACACTTCATCTTGTTACATGATCAGCAGAGCTGCAAGGTTTCAGATATCTTCTCTAACCTTCCTGAACGAACAATTGCAAGTGTCTATGGCAACTTTTTTTTTCTTCCAGATGGAAAATAGTTTATCAGATCTGATACCTTTCTAAATGTCTCATTTGAACATAAGCCATCGAACCAGGAAATCTAATACATAAATTCCACAGAGAGAGGAAGGGATTGAGGGGACCCTTCCCTGATAGCCCTGACTGGAGACATACTAAGCTGTGGGGAGGAGGATGGTAGTCCTGCTTGTGTTTAAATATAACTTAGATTTGTTTTTTAACAAATTAAATACATTAAAATATTTTTCCCCAGAAGCCTTGCATCATACCAGAAACAAAACCAAAACATACTTCATGTAAAACTTTACAGCCAATCCAGTAAAAGGGGAAATTCTTATTACTCCTTTCCTGCTCTAAACCAGATTTTAGCAACAACAAGAACATCATCATCTTACTCAGTATATCTGTTCCACATGCGTTTGAGTCATATCTGGTTTCTTTACCAGACAGAAACATCTACCTCCCTTTAAAACTCTAACCTAAACAACAAGATGCAGTTGCAGGCTACTCAGACAGATTTTGTGGGGTCTCACAATGTAGCAGTTAAAGCTAACCATAAAGTCTTTTTGACACACTGAAAAGTAAACCAGAGGGAAAAAAACTGCTTAATTCTCAGATTACATGCCAAGTGTTTCATGCTATCATGGGAGAAGTCAGGAAATCATGTTTTCATATATGAATGGCATAAACTGAATTCACAGAAAATGGATGAGTCCTTAAAAATGAAACTGCTGTTATTATCTTTTAAGCATCATTTTTAATATTGTTTCTTCTTTTTAAGTGTATTCACCAACAGCAACAGACACCAAGAGTTTTCTGTAATAAGGGTTTATTGCATTTGTAGGCTGACATTTCACCACAGGGAAGAACGTCTGGGATGTCTGTTTGGTCTACTTAATCCTGTCATGAAAAGCAGAAGCATCACTGGGGATTAACTAGCAAAGGTGCTTATTCTATAATGCAATCCTTAGTCCTGGTTTACTTTCCAAATGTGAGATTTTGCCTTTTTTTTTTTTTCCTGCTCTTAAGAAAGGAAACAACAGTGAGCAAAAAGAGAACAACAAAAAAAAAACCTAAGTTATTGGTCACTCACCACTGCCCAGGTCAACAAACAAATCATCCTCAGTCATTTTAATTTCATCTATCATTTGGGCCACTAAGTCGAAGGAAGTTTCTCCATAAACCTCTGGGGAAAAGGGCTCATAGTTGTTGAGTTTCTCAGGATCAGTCACCGAGTGGTTATACACTTGCTGCAGGATGTGACGGAGGAGCCCATTGGAGGGACGTGTGTTCAGCTTCATCGGTTGGGTAGTTCCCTTCCACTACACGTAAAGAGCAAGAAGAAATGAACCCAACGTGAGGACAACAGAACATCACCAGAACAAGGCTGCATTTGCGTAACACAGAAATGAGATAAATTCCCTCCCATCCCCTCTCTCACTTTGTCCGAGATGCTCTGTAAATACAAAAACGGTGAATGACACTAAAATATGCAATCTTGATTGCTTGGTTATTTGTCTCACCTCAACTAACAGGTAATTTAAAATATGCCTGACAGAAATAGGTGGTAAAGAGAAAATTAAAGGGAAGTAAAAATCAACATACAATGGAAAGCTTAATTCTGAACATATCTGGAGTAGGAACACAAGTTTGTTCACCCCTTTTTTATTTACTGATCATCACTGAATAGTACAGTCGCTGATGTTAACTGTACTGTCAACGTAACAGCAGTTTTATTTCAGGAATTGTAGGATGGGAGGGATCATATGTACACAAACAGGGAGTGGCAGGAAAGAGACGACAATCAAGCTTTCTTTTTTCTTCAAAAAGAAAACACCCCCTCCTAAACAAAGTTTTTCGTTTAAAAAAATGTTTACCTTTCACTTTGATAAGGGAAAACAAACAAAAAGGACAACTCCAAAATCCTGCCTAAATACTCCTGTATTTGAAATTCAGATGGCAAGAAAATAAATTTTTAGCAATTAAACAACATACAAACGAAGAAGCCTAAATCCAAACGAGCAGTTTTTAGGGAGTTGTATGCCCATAAAGTGAAGGAATGCCTGGCCGAAAAAGTCTTACTGCCTTGCGTGTTTCAAGTAATTCACACAAACACACTTGAGAGGGAAAAAAATCCAGCCTTATTTTCAAAATTAAATAAAATACTAACATTAATTCATTACTTGTGTTTTACTTCCTCCAGTTCAACCTCTTACAGGCATAAGGGAAAAAAAAAAACACCTTGCTAAATTTGTCTGATCAGACATTACATTCTAGCTTTCCCCATAGGAGTGATCCTGAAGAACAGAGCAGCTGAACTGAATGGCAAGCAAAGAAATTCCTAAGCCATGGATCACTGCCACAATACACAGGAGGCTTCATATGGATTACTTAAGTACCCATAAGCCACAGATTTCCACATGCAAAAGTAAATCTATATGATAAATCCTTGTGAAACATCTACAAGCTAAATACACGGAAACCTTCCCCCCCACACACACCACCACCAAAGGTAACTCAGCTATTTCAAAGTGCTAAAACAATGGAGCTAAATGTGTGCACAAATCATGATAGTTTACGAACCTACCGTTTGGGGAAAAATGTTACTATGTTTTTTCTTCCAATAAGAAATGCCCTCCAGCACTAGCTCTTTGACTGCCCTAGTGTGATCAAGAAAGCAAGGCTTAATAAAAGATTTATTAACTCCACCCAAAAATGGAAGTGATGAAGTAGCAGTGATGCAAATAGACTGAGACATAATTCAGCCCTAAATCGGATATTTACTATATGTGAATTCAAACCAGCTAGATAAACATCGAGGCATAACAAAGGTAAATACATACCAACTGATGAATGCTATCAATGGCTCGGTTGTACTTGTCACAAAGCCTCTGCATGCTTTCAAAGCTACAAGGGAGAAAGAATGTGGGGTCAGTCAAATAGAGAACTTTAAAAGGCAGGTTTGAAGGTACAACCTTTAGCCTTTCTGTCTTTATAGAAACTAAGTAGGTGGCTATTTAAGGTTTGTTTCTTGCAGTGCATATCATTACTTACACAGCTTTAGGTCATTGCATAGTCTCCTTTAAAACAAATCCCAGTTGACCAGCAGTACCTGATAAATAAGCAACAAGTTCTGCAATACAATACAACCTATTTGTGTAGTGGAAGAAAAAAGACACTTAAATTTTGGAAGCTGAACATTAATATAATATTAGCTCCCTTAGTGAACAGGAAAAAAATTGAACTTAAACTATGATTTATTTATTAGAAAGTTTTCTAATCTTATAGTTCATTACTTTCTTTTCATGTCCTCAGATGCACAGAAATTTAAGACATTTGCAAATTGTTCTCCTTTGCTCCATCAACTCTCCATGATAATCAGTCCTGGGGCAAGCAGAAATTAACTTTGTGCCTGAAAACACAGACAGAACCAGCACACCCATCAGAAAAGCACAGTGATTGCTTCGTGGGTTGGTCAGGATTACAGTCAGTTCAGCCAGATGCATTAACGACAGAAGCTGAGAGGATTAAAAAAAATTCATTTCAGGGAAGAAAAGATATTGCTAGGAACATCAGCCATTACATATGCTGATCCCACAAAGCAACAGGGGAAAAAATACAAGGAGTTACAGTGCAAGATATTTAAATCATGGCCATCCCCAAATCAAGAAGAGGGGGAACCAAGGGACAGAAGGTGACCCTTCAGCCTCTCATGAGCCCCATGTTATTGCTGCGCTGGCTAAGACACCCCACCAAGGAGCACTGCTGACTTCCACTTCAAGCTTTCAGCTGCACACCTTTAATTCAGCATTATGGCAAAGCAGGAGTATGAAATGACTTTCTGTCCAGACAGCGCACACATTCCTATCATCCACCACTTTCTGTTCACATCCATTTGTCAGTCCATCTGCTACAAGTAATTTTCCCTGACAATCTTTTCAAGAGAAGGAAATAGATTAAAACAATTACTGAAATTACAAGTTTATAACTTCCTTGAAAAGTTCCAGAAAGTTAAGCGAGGTGTGACTTGTGGGAACAGATGGGTTGTTTCTTTTATTCAGTATCGCTGCTGGCAACATGGACACCACCCAGTTAGACATGCCCAGCCAGGCCACCAGAACCACAGAAGTTAGCAAGGTGTGGATTGGGCTCTTCTCCCAAGCACCAAATGATAAGACAAGGAGAAATGGCCTCAACTTGTGCCAAGGAAGGCTTAGGTTGGATATTAGGGGAAATGTCTTTACTGAAAGGGTTGTGCAGCACTGGAACAGGCTGCCCAGGGAAGTGGTTGAGCCACCATCCCTGGAGGTCAAGAAACATGGAGATGTAGAACTTGGCAGCGTGGTTTAGTGGTGGACTTGGCAGTACTAGGTTAAGGGTTGGACTGGATGATCTTAGAGGTCTTCTCCAACCTCAATGATTCCATGATTCTACGATTCTAAGTTACAGCACTGCAGTCTCTGTGCATAAATAATGTATTCAATGACAAGGGATGCTGGATCCTGATTTCTCCTACTGAATTCACCAGGAAGAAAAGAGGGACTCAAACATCTTGCAATGAAAGAGTTAAAACGAAATGCAGAGAGGAGGAAACAATACCTTAAGCAGATCATGATAAAAGTACCTGCATGGGGCTCAGGACAATAGCCAGTGATAACTTAAAAAGGGATGGATTTTCATATGTAATTCTCATTCTAAAAGTTTAGCCATGCTGTGGACTTGAACAAATTCAGTCTTTCCCATGAAAGCAATTAACGTTGTTTTTGCAAGCTACAGCTTGAGGGTTATTTCTTTGTCCAGTCTTAGAACACAAAAGTCACTGCACAGAACCTCAGACTTCTCCAGAGACAATGCAGGGCCAGGGTCTGCCTCCCCCAGCCTCAAGGTGAACGACACGTACTATATGTTCATTTTCAGCTGTTTGTGGAACAGGCCTTCACATGTAGCCACAACCACCCCAAAATTACTTCTAACTGCCCAAAAGAGCAGTATGAATACTTTGCCTTTTAATTTATCCCCCCACCCAAACAGCGTCCTACTTGCACTGCATGCTAAGCAGAGGAGGAACGGGAAGGTTAACCTCCCACAGGCATGGCAGGCGAAGGACACAGTGCTGACAGACAGTTCTGGCATGCAACTTTCTAAACAGGAATTCTTAGTTACTACAGAAGTAGAAACCTCAGTGCCATTCAGATTCCTAATGCTGGATGCAGTCCAACAGCACAGATACCGATCATTGTTTTGGAGTGAGTAATTCCAACGTACACACCAGAGCTCAACTTTCTGCTGTGTGGAGTTTCCAATTATGTCCTTAATCCAACAGCCTTTGCCAATATTTCTGTTACACATTTCCTACCAAAATAACTCTGCAGAATCTGAAGCCAGTTCTAAAAGAAAACTTTGGTTCGTAGTGTCTAAGAATAACTAGTTACAAACTGATTCACTATGAACCGTGCTGGCCTGTCCTCCTGGTGGGAAAAAGCATTCCTCTCACCTTTTTGTGTCATAGTCAATTAAAACATAGTTTTCCATAGCAAGCTTGAGATCTGGGATTTCTTCACAGACCCACCTGGAAGGAGAAAATAAACAGAATAAAAACAACATATCCAATTAAGTATAGCAAGGCAGTCTCTGTCTCAATTCTAGACAGGCACTGCAGTGTATTACAAGAGAACGCTGCAGCAGACATGAAAGCTCACAATATTGTCAGGAGTAAGGCAGACATCACAAAATGCTAATTGGAAAGCTGCAATAGTTCATCTTTGTGTTGAATAAACAAACAGTAAGGTGCCCATAGACGTTGGCAGAAGTATGAAGCTCTTGAAATGGCACAGCTTCAAAATGAGGTGATAAATGTATTCAATTTACCTAAAAATACTCAAAGCCATACATAATGCTAATCTATCATAAAACGTAATGCAGAAGTGCGGGATTTTGAAAGGATTTTTAACAAAACCGATACTGTAACAAGCTTGACAAAGCTGAATGTGGAGAAGACTTCTCCTACAGCACCCCAGAACAACACTGCCAGCCATTCATTGCAAGAATATTCTCCTCTGTGTAGCGCTCTAATCTGCTTTTACACTTTAGATGACCTAACCTGAAACAAATATTCAAGAGTAATTTTAATTAAAAAACCCTTTTTCATGCTGAATTAACAAAGCCCCATATGTTGTTGCCATTGGTAATGGAAAGCTTGCATCCTCTTGCAGCGCATCTGACAATGGTATCTCACAGGAGATCTTCAATCTTGAAAAATAGGAAGATTAATTCTTTTCAAAGACAACTTAAAAGTCACGTAGGCTTTGGGCACACTTTCTTCCAAAAACATCAAACCAGGAAAACATTATAATCACCATCAAGAAACCTCCGAGCAAGGCATAGGGTGAATTCCAACAGGAATGGAAGAGTTTCTTCTGCTCGTACCTTGATGCATGCTTCAATTTTAAAATGGTGAAAAATGACAAGAGATCGAACTGTTCTGGTTCCTTCTGGCTGACTCACTCTTTTTATATAATTAGATACATGCAAGTGAAAAAGAGAAGTTTCACAACCATGACTGACTCTCTTCTGGTGAATACCTGTTATCCCCCTGAACATTTTATAACTTTGATCTTTGTGGTTTTTTCCTCTTAAATTAGGCAAATGGGCAGTCAACTGCTGCTTACCTCTTTATCTTGAAGAGAGAAATACTTCTTTACGTTCTTCTACATCAGACTTACATAACCACATTGTGGTTACTTTGCACAAGGCAGGCAAAGGCAGTATGAACGCTGCTTTCACTGCAATCAGGTTTGAAACAAAGTTGCGAAACATTTCTTTGACCAAACTGCTTTCTAACACAACCTCCCCTCTTGCTTTCAGGTAGCGCAGCACTGAAAACACCAGCACTGGCAACCATTTTCAGCAGCAGCTTCTCAGCACCAACACAAGTGAACTGGGAGTAGCAGCGGCAGGGCACCTCACACCAAGGTTTTGCAGTCAGAAAAATAAGATTTCTTTTAAAAATAACAAAGTCTCAGCTCTAGCCTCCAGCACAGCCACTACACATTCCCTCCTACCACAGCCCATGGTAAAATATTTTGATTTCATCTATGTAAGTGGTATTATCAACACTGCTACTTAGCTCTCCCACTCACGCTGGGAGCAGCTTCCTGGGCCATCTGGGACTGAGCAGATTCCAAGCTCAGGTGGCTCAGAGACACTGCTCTTTCCATTTTGTCTCTACCTGCACTATCCAGCCATGAAAACCTGCTGCAGAAAACAGCCCTCAAACCCAGGAAGTCTGTACAGTAAAGCTCTAAAACAGTTAACGTGAGCAGTTTTTAAACAATCTAAAGTGGATAATACTGACCTCAGGTGTTTGGGGTGTTTGTGTCAGTGTTTAATAAAGGTAGCTCTACAGCAAGTCACTTCCTAATTCTGCTGAAACAACAGCAAGCCGTATCATAGCCACAGGTTGTATTGACCCTAATACTTGGAAACACCCGGACTTCTTACTCTGTGTTTGACTTTCACCTTTATCACCTTTATCCTCCCATTTTTCCCTGATATTGGTCCAACTCTACCCAAAGTCAAGAGGAATGCTAACAGGGACATCAGTCCCTGTAGGGATGCTGCACCATTCCATCAACAAGGAGAAAAGGGAGAGGGTGGGAAAAAGGATGTGCTATCGATTCTTCAGCAGGACCACAACTTTCAACACGTGCCAAAGATGGCTTGTTTGTTTGTTTTAACTTTTCTTGTCTAACGGTTGAACACAAACTGCCTTCACTGGTTACTGAAGCAGAGCTTCCTCAAAGCTTTGCAATCTTTGCTATAAGCAGCACCAAACGTTAAGTATCACTATTTATTTTTAATCCTGTTCAAAAGAGAATGGAACATAGCAAGTTAAAACAAAGTTAAAGTTTGACAGGAAAAAGCTAGAGATTTTCATTGCAGAAATATCAATTCAGCTCAGAAAATAATTTAAAGCTAAGATGTAGTTCTGACTGCTACTACTGTCCTCCTTCATATCTCAAGATACCCATCCACCAAGACGCAGAAACGCACGAGAAAGGGTTCTGGCAATTTCTGTATTGAACACTTACCGAATTGTCTCAATAATTTCATGAGCAGCATCATGGTGTTTGTCCTGAAATAAGAGGAAAAAACAGATGTTTTTAATAAAAAGATATTAGATGTGCTGTTCTTCAGAAGATTACAGGAATCACAGTCTTTTTCAGTATACAGGAGACAAGCGTACCAAGGAAGGAGTCTTTGATTGACACCCACACCATTAATCAAATGAGACCTCTAAGAAAAAAATAAGGCTTAAAGATATCTTTTTTTTCAGGTCTCTATGAACTAGCATACACTTTACATGAAGGAACTATCATTCTACTTCTTTCTTTGTCATTTCCTGAAATCAGGAACTGCATATCTGATACTGTTGAGGATTTTATTGGTTTGCAGAAGGTACATGACCACAAGCTGCACAAAAAACAGCTGATTGCATCGACCTAGTAGCTGGTACACCCTCGCGTCTCCAGATGGACAGTCAGATGAATGTAAAGAGGATGGCTTTCTAAAATAAAGCATCAAATGAACAGTAAGAGCGGTATCAGTGTAAAAATCTCCCAGCACAAAGAAGAGAGACCTGAACACACAGACCTCTTTATCAACTGAAAAACAAAAACCACCCACTCAACACATTGAAACTTGCGCACTACAAGTATACACTAGACTGTGAGGCACAGATGTTTGTTGACATTAATTTGGGAGCTTACTCAGGAGCACAAGCGCGTTTAACAAGCCATTCCAAGCGCACGCCCATAAAGCCCTTGTAGCTCCATGTATATGCACCGTGCTACCAAAAATGTCTGCTTTGGGGAAGTTAGAGGTGTTCCTATATATATTGTTGTATCCATCAAGTGAAGATGTGGTTAGCAGCGTCCATCTGCCCAGTTTGCGTTATATTTAGACATTTGTTTCTTAAAGTGGCTTTGACCTTTTAATTAGGAGCCCAGTATCTAAGGACATTTCAGAGTTAAAAGGGCATAAGCTAGCGCTCTCAAGCAAATCCTCTGTCCCCCATCTTCTGCTGCAGAAGCGTAATTTCTATGGAGTTACCATGGGAAATGCTATAGCAAAGTGCAGGGCCAGGCAACAGAAAGCAAAGGACTGGAGGCAGGGGAAAAAGAGAAACACTAATGGACAGATGATGCAAAGGCTGGAGATTATTTCTACTTCTTCAAGTTACATGCTGTAAGTTAAATAGAAGCTTTTCCCATCAGCATTGCAGCTTTCACATATGCATGAGGGAACAGAATTCCCCCTTGTGTAACCAGTTCATACGCTCAGGACCAACCTGACCTGTAAGAGTTCTCTTTCCAGAAACTCACACACTACCCTGCAAATACCCAGATAAAAAGAATCTCATGACCGAGAGGGGCAGAAATCAAGGCAAGCATTTCTTAAGTCTGTTATGGTGAAGGTACAAAGTAATATTTTACAAGGAAAAGCTTTGATTTTCAGAACAGCAAAAATTACCTGCATTCATTGAGGGGTCACTTGAGAAAAACGAACTGCTCCTATTGCGCTATCAGAAAGGAGAGGCTGCTAACACAAGAGCAGTCAGGACATTTAGCCCAAACCAGTGGCACCGCTAAACAAGGAACCAGCTTGGAGCATCAGGAAATAATTCTACCGGTAAGCCTTGGCTTAGGAAACAGGGAGGTGCTTGAACAAGAATCCGCTCCCAACTCCCAGTGCACGTACAAAGAAGAAAAGACATACACAGGAGGAGGGCTCTCCTGTCTTTTTATTTATCTCTGAAGTACGAAAATAGCCCAAGACAGACAGCTCATCCATAAACATCCCCTATGAATTTTCACCTTTCACTACATGCAGAATTATCACGCTGTAAGCCCCCTGGGCTGATCGAGCTCTTCCAGTAAGCTGTGTTCCTGGACAGCAAGAATATGGTTTATCAACATAAGCACATTATACCGGAAAAGTGAATTCACACTTAGAGGGGCATAACCTTTTTCTCTGCAGAGGTTACATTCTTCACTGATGGCATTGCGCACTTTCAGTGCTAGCAGAACACAATTAGAAACCCCTTGTCCTATAGGTCTTCATGACAATGCCCCTACAAATGACCAAAATTGCTTATTTAACAGATTTCCTTTGTCTTGAGTTAAAAAGTGAAAAAATATATAAATACCACAATGCGTGTCGACAGCTACAGACCATCCAATTCAAGCAAGTGGTTTTACGCATGCAACCCCATGCCTCAGTGTGGAAACTCCTGCCAGAAGGGGCCTTTCGAAGCTCGGTTTGTCTCTTTATCTAGCAGCAACCGAGTTCAAAAATGCTCAATGTTTACTGCAGCTAAACTTCTCGTGTTGCAACACTCACCACGTTTACTATTCTCTCCAATATGCTTTGTCCAGGTAGACAAGCTCCCAAGGTCTTTTGCAAGTCTTGCAGATGAAATCAAAGGTGATCTAGCATTTCTTCAAGGGATAAAAGGCCATGGAAAAGAGAGGAGCAAAGGAGGGAAAAAATAGATCTAAAGGAAATACCAATCAGCTTCTCTTTCTTTAGGGACTACTTGTAACTCTGTTTCAATGCTACGGTTAAGATTTAACAAGGACAGATGTTAGCCAGCCCCACTCATCCCCACTGTGTTCCTGACACTGACGGAGCCTTCAGCAGCTCACAGGGCTTCTGAATGGAAACCTCACCAAACCAAAGCTGCAGCCTCCCTGGGCTCAGCATCAGTGGCTGCCTAGCCCCTTACAAGCAGATGGGCTGTTTTTGGCTAGACACACAACCGAGCTTGGTGCAACAGTTTTAAGCTGCTTTTTCCACAAGCCCATCAGGAGAACGATGAAGCCGGCACCAGGAGGGACAGGCAGCGGCCAGCGGCCAACGCCACACATTAGGAGGCAGCCAGAAGCCTGTGCAACTCGGACATCAACTTGTTTTTTTCAATCTCCTTCCCTTTTCAGGCAGCAGTGACCCACGACTGGCTACACCTCCAGCACACTGCCAGCGCGTGACACGCCACGCTCGTACAACGTTGCCTGCGAGAGCACAGCCTCACATCGTATCTGCTCTCCCAATGCTTTGGCAGTGAAACATGCCGGTAAAGAGCCTCCTACAGACAGACCGGCCATCAATCACAGAAAACACTGTGCAGAAGCCTTCTGGACGAGCCTCAAGAAACCTACCTGCTCTGTGGGCGGTCACGGGAGGACGCCTCGGCGCTGAGGCCAAGAGGAGGCCCATTCATCCTGCACCTCGGCCCCAAGCCCTCCGCCGGCCTCCTCGTGCAGATCGAGAGGCCCCCAGAACCTCCTGGGTCACGCAAGCGGAAACTGTTTCATGACAGTAGACTTTCACGCTTTAATGTGGCCTGGGCACATTAAAAAAGTTGCAGACTACAGGAACTGAGAATACCCGAAGCTACTCATAACAAGTGAAAAACAAAAACAAACACACACTGGTAGTTATTACAGCCAACTCTCTCTAACTGAAATTTATAATACAGGGTTCTTATTTTCAAGCTAAACGTTCGATCTAAAACTGAAACATGATCTCCCAGAGAAAATTCAAGTTTTGCCAAGACATTTCACAGGAAAAAGGATGGAAAGAAAGCAGATGCTTTTTCAAAATCACTTGCAAGAACCCAGTTTTGTACGGAAAGCAGCGGAGGAAAGTTTCAGAGAGCAATTCTGGGCCAGATTTCCCCATCCACGTTCCTACAACTCTAACGTCAGGAATCTGAGGGCGAAGGCCAGAACCACTGCTGCGACTTGGAGCTCATCGGTGTCCAGACGCCCTGCCGGCACACGTTCCTGCTCCTGCACGAGCCAGCCTGCCCTTTGGCACACAGACATCAGGCCACGGAACAATATTTTAATTATATATATTTATTACTACTATTACTATTGAAGAGCTTGATCTTTCTGTTTACCTCTTCCCTAAGAGTTACCCATCCTGATTTTTCCTAGTGAGGACACTTTCCTGTAGCTTAGGCTCAGCTCTCTGATCACAGGAAAAAAATGACATAGGAAATTTCTGCAGGCTTCAATGCTGAAGTCAGCCAGCCCTCGATACTAAAGAAATGTTGTATCTTGCAGATGAAAAGCACTGCACATGTTTTTAAAGGCCAAATAAGAGTGTCCAAAAGCTCTTGCCAAGTATGTATTTCCATGTAACCACTATTTTCTATAATCACACACTTTTAACCCTAGTTAAAAAAACCTCATCAGTATGACTACAGCTTGTAAGTTTTCAGTAATTATCACAGCCATTAATGTAACATCTACAAAGAGAACAATCACACTATGCATCACACGAGCAGTGCCAGACCCATTTCAGTTATAGATAACTTTGTTCTACGAAGCACCAACTTCTTCATAAAAAAGTAGTTTTTACTAACCACCACAAGAGCAAGCAGGAGTGAAAATAACCATTTATTTTTGCAGGAACACAAGCTCACTGCTATGAAGGCTTCTAAGGTCACAAGGAACACAAAGCACTACCCACTCTTGCACAAGGTGTGGTTGTTTTGGTTACATTATTTTTCAAGTGAACATCATCCCTTAGGAGATCTCAGACATGATTTTGATGTAATTCTGTAACCCAGTACTGTAACCCAGACTCTCAGGTGCGTTTGTAGAGGACTGGTTATCTCACAGTGCAACAACTCCAGCTCTAACCTAAAGCAACAGATTTAAAGACTACACATTTCTTTCTCAAACACACAGAACGTGTTCAATTACATCAGGCAGCTGGCATTGCCTGAAGCAAGGAACAACATCCTAGTGCCCTTCCAAATTCACATTTTTCTATATTTAGGTCCTGCATATGAAACTATGCTTATCCTGCTGGGGCCAGGGGGGGTAAGCACTGTTATTCTGCACTTCATTTTCCCCATATGTGAAATGGGAGCCTGGTGAGATCTGATCAGCCTACACATCGCTGCACACTAAAGGCAGCAAACAGCCCAAACCTGGGAGGAGAACAAATGGTTTGAAATCCTGGGTGTGGTGTTGGGGAAATTAAAAAAAAAAAAGCCTGTGCCTTTGTCAGTAGATCTGTCAGTAGATCTCCAGGCGCCATACAAAGGGCTTGAAGATTCCTTATCTGCATTTCACAGATAGGAACATTCTGTGCATCTGGTGACTGCCCAAGACTGAACTGTCCTGCAGCAAAAGCAATTCTCACCTTTGCAGAACTGGTTCGGTGTCTGACTCACTCGACCACACTTCCTCCCCCTGAAAACAGGCTGGGTGGCCAAAGCAGCTCTTCAGAAGCGTGCAAGCAAGCTGTGGTCAAGCATTCGCAAAGCAGGGGGAAGAGATGTCCTGTGAGCTTTTCACTGCCCACCGGATGAATCCAAACAACTCAAACACCAAAACCTGACACAAGTAGTTAAAAATGCATCATGAGCAAGACTCGTGTACTTTTTAATGATTAGATCCTGTCCTACTTCCCACACTTCAACCACATAACACTGGCTCCCAATTACTGAACGCTGACTCCGCTCATGTTTTCAGCAGAAGTCACTTGGATCACCGAATTCTGACCTACAACTGAAGACGATCTTATTTAACCTGCGTAACGCGGGAGGTCAGTCTCGCTAGCCTCAGGGTTTAAAACATGGCTTGGGTGCCTGTAGCAGCAGCGGTCCATAAATCTGAAGGAGAGGATGTTACAGCTGGAGACAAGATGGTTAGCAGAGATCAAAACGACAGATTAGGAAAAGCCAATCAATCTTGCAGAAGACTAGCAAGACAAGCGCCTCTAATGGCCCCTGGTTCCCTCCATCTGCGGAGGATGGATTTAGATGCCGACAAAGGCTGAGGAAGGCCAGGCGAGCTGCTGTGGTGTCCCCGCTCTGCGTGGCACTCGGACGCACTCCCAAAAGCGCCGTGCCTTCAGCAGAAGGTGCTTCTCCTCCAGGGCTTACCTTTATTTATGCCCTGTCTATGGAGGCTCGCCAGCACAGCTTCAACATCTGCAGCACGTCCACAGCCAACAGCGACTACAAGGGTCTGTGAAAAGCCAAAACCAAAGCGCTCCCAGCTGCTATGAACAGCCAGCCCTGCAATCCAGTCAGTGCCTTGAACCACTTCGCATTTTTAGGTCTTGCTTCACGCTAAAACACCAGTTAAACTTTGAGTAAGGAAAAGGGAAAGTATGGTCAATGCAATATTTTGCATTGTATACATAGGCTGTTTTTTTTATATTATCAGATTTTATCCCAAAGCAAGATACTGTCATCCAGTTTCCACAGCTTCTTTCCACAGATCATCTTGCCAAGGGATATGAGGATCAGAAGTCTTTCCTGAAGCATCCAATTACTGTTGTTCCCTTATATCAAGGAAGTTTCAGGACATTCACAAGTACACACATACATCAGTATGTACAGGAGGATACCTCCTGCTGCTAACAGGTTGTGTCCGTTCTCCTCCCAGCCTCAGAGAAGCAGCAAGGGAAGCAAGAGCAACCACAACTGCATTTTGAAACCCATCTCCCACACAGCAAGAGAGCAGCCAAGTTTGCTGCAGCTTCAGCAGTTAGTAAGTTTATTGTCTAACAAAACTAAAAAGAAAACACCACGGAAACCATGAAGTGCATTATGGCCTCCTTAAGGGCCAAGCTCCAGCATATACCGAAACTACCAAGTTAACGAAGGAGAAAGAGATTAGGTAAGAAAATCCAAACTCATCTGGGTGATCCTTACAGACCATGAGTACTGGTGATCCAGTATTTACAGCTGTGGGTCTGGCTGCTACCAGGCACCCACACTTGACTTTCACTGCAGCTACCTAAACCACAATAAAACCTTTTTGCCTTTCGACACAGCAATTACAACTGTTGCTACAGACACTGCACAAATGCAAGAGGGAATCCTTCCCTTGATAGCGTGTAGAAGGGGCTGTATAAATATATTAACATGCAATCTCTCTGCAGAAGCGTCTGTGGCAACATCCACGTGGGACAGTTACACCAGGATGACCCGCTGGCTTCAGGCGTCATGAGCCAGACATTGCCAAGAGCAGCTCTATTATGAAAGAAGATAAATTAGTTAAAAATTCCAAGACATGTATATCGGAGCATACAAGGGAACGCAACTACTTTGGTAGAGTGGCACCCTGAACTGGCACATACTGCTGTCCTTTTGGTAACTGCAGTTGTAGACTGTTCCCGCAATACGACAGCGGGAGGGAGCATGCTGATGCCTCAGCTCTTCCAGCAGCACAGCAGCACCACGTGTACGTGCAGAGGAATCTGTTTGCTTATTCTGGGACAGCAGGCTGCTGGGCTTCCACTCAAGTCAACAACAAAGAAGGCCCCGCCAACATTTCAAAAACACCGTAAGCCCACGCACCTCGCCACTACCTCCCTGAAAGCCAGCTCCTGCTCTGGGCCAGCAGAGCCAGCACACGCATGCCTCCAAGTCAGGGAAAGCTGAAGCTGAAAATGAACCCTTTTAGTGTTTAGGCCGAGCTCCCTTCCAGCCAGGCCAGTTCACCACACCAACATGCAAACACACCGCCGTAAGGGCGAGGGCAGCCTGGTCACAACAGCAATTGGACAGAGCTGGCAAGAGCTGCTGCAACTCGCAGAAGCACCAGTTCTGAGCTTCCCTGTGGCCAGAGCCCTCATTAATGAAGAAATAACAATCCCATCCAGCAGTAACCAGAGAGGTGGGGGGAGCGGAAAGGAAAACAGCCATATACATCCACACTGCCAGGAACTTAAACCTGCACGTAAAACCTAAGCAGAGTTATTGCTGGTAGAAATTAATACCCAGCCCCAGGGCTGCATTAAGTGCCTGAACTTTTCCAGCTCCAAGACAGATTGAAAATAACTCTCTTCCCCTGTTTTGAAGACTATCTTTAAAAACTACAGCTTCCCTACCCATTTCTTCCCCATTAGTCACCTTTAATTAAGATGGCACAGAAGCTCCAGGAGAGGGATCAAGGCTTTGGGACCCTCCTGCTTCACCCCACCAGCAACCATCCCTTCTGACGTCCCCAGCCGGGGGGACTGGCAGCCAAGGCATCAGAGGAGACCCCCAGCCCATGACAAAGGCAAGCCCTCTCCTTGGATGAGCGAGGAGGAAGAGCAGGAAAGCTGCCATCATATTCCTCGATCCCATCGACTTCCCACCTCCGCGGTGGAGGCAGGCAAGGCTGGGGGGAAGCTCAGGGCTCAGCCTCACTGCGGGGCCAGCAACATGCCGTTTGCACAGCTGATCCCCACCTCCTGCGAGGTAAAGTAGCAAGCCAAAGAGAAGCGTCCTGCAGGCCACTGGCAAGACAAGGACACCTTGAACAACCACTTCACATCTCGTAAAGATATTCCAAACTGGGACAGCTCAGGAATTCTACCCCTACTTACCAGGCATGAATACTACAACATAAGTTAGCAATAAAACCTTGCATTCCTTTTGAAGCCCACTGAGTTCCTAAAGACGTATTGGGAGGTACAAAAGAAGAATACAAATAGTTACGGTTTCCCCCCAGCAAGCTTCAACTTGTGGAGCAATGACACAAGCTACACTCAGTACAGATTTGGAAGAGCACACATGAATTTCCAAGTGACAACAACTCTTAAAAGCTTCAATTTTAAAGACTTGTAAATAGCTTAAACCCCACAATTTTGCAGCGTTTTCATCTTATGTTGCAAATTTTTGTTCTTCACGTAAGCAGGAAGACCAAGCGTGACGAGCGGTGGCTCCAGCCGCAAGCCGGAGGGGATCACCTGCACCACCACGGCAAGCCAGCTGCGGCAAAAGAGGAATGAAAAAAACTGGTTTTAAAGCCCAAATCTTTCAGAATTCTGTAAGTAGCTACTACCGTTGCTGAGGTTTTAAAAGTAAATGACATAGTAATGCCAAAAACTCAGGAAGCTGCCCTTCACACCAAAAGAATCTGAATGGTTTTCAACTACAGTAACAGTATTAGCCCCCCCCTCCTTTTATCTTTAAACACAAACTTATTCAGAATTTTCTGGAGGTTTTCTTGATTGTTTGTTTTCTGATCAACTTTCCAATGCTTCATTTAGCTCCTCAGTATAAAAATCGTTAGCTTTTTCACAGGGCACCAAGCAAATCTTCCAGTGAAGACTTTTCGGAAACTCTCATTCACTCGTTAGATAAACAAACCAAAATACTCAGCACTGAAACTTTTTCGTCATTCATAGATCCGTTCATATCTGCGAAGCCATCATTTCCTGCTGTAAAACATACTCACCTTCTTCCTATGCTCTAAAAATAGTACCTACTGAATGTGGTATCTCTAGAAGCATGTGGCAAGCATCGCACGTTCAATTTTATTACTTGAACCCCTCTTCAGAGGAAGTTTTGTCTTATCTTTAATAATCACTACAAGAGTAAATATATTACGTTCCTAATGTGTTCAGACACCTAATATGAACTTCTCTTGCTTCTGTGGATCCTTCGGTTAGAAGCAGAAAATAAATTAAGCAACAGGATTTTAAAGATGTTGAGATACTTCAGGATTATCAATCCATGATAATACACTGGGGGGGGGGCTTGTCTTGATCGTTACAGTGAAAAGCTTTAATCGGCCAGTCAAAGGTTAACTCAAAGCAGCGGGAAAAATAAGAGAGAGAGAGAGGCAATATGAAAGAGCTAAAATAGAAAGAAGGAAGAGTACAAAAGTAGACATATGGATGTCTGGGGAGAGGCGTGATTAAATTTCCCATAAATCTTGCATACCAAGAGGTAAGATATTTTGCCTAAACTCCCAGGAGAAACACAATTCACTCACATAGCTGAGGCTTGAAAGGATAATCATCTCCATATATATTTAGGCTGCCATGAAGGACAAGAGTTGGAGTTGCATGTGGTGGCATGGATTTCCCTTGGCACACTGAAAGCTTTCAGTACCGCGTCTGACCATAACTGCTGGGTGCGTTTTAGGCAGATGAATTTGAATCGCCAGAGCTGGAGCCCTGGCCGGGACAGGGACATGAATCCTCCCTCATCTGCTGCGAAGAAAAGCGCCACCCTTAACAGCTACTCCGTCTTTCAACAGTTACCTTTCCGACTGCTGAGTTATATGAGACATAAGGAGTACCACGGTTTCAAGATGCGATGCAATAGAACAATTTTTACTTTCCATACAGCAACCTTAGGAAAAAATCATTTGTTAACCCAACTCATGATTCTGTATTGCATCCATCGGGTCAGAGCCTCGAACAAAAGCCAGAGTGAAAACCAAACGAGTGCCGGGCATCACTCCTGGCAATTTGCTCTCAGCGGGGCAGAGCCCAGAAGGCGGCTGCTGGTCGGCAACACCCGCGTGCCTGCGGTCCTCCCACCGGTGAGGCCACCTCGCGGCACGCCGCTGGGCTCCCGAGAGCAAAGTACCGAAAAATGGAACAGCTGTGCCAGCTCTGTCATTTGCTTCTGCTTATTCGCTGGGTAGCTGAGAAACCCAAGCGCTTTTGAAATGACTGAGTCGATTATTTGCCAGCTTTCTACCGCTCGCTCCCGCCACTCCAAATTCTTTGAGGACCGGGGAGGGCGCGAGGATGTTGAGAAATAGGAAGTCTGCTCAAGTTTTCAAACCTTTTCTTCACTAGAGAAGTTTCTTTAATTAATGAGTCATTCCCACAAACACTTCCCAACAAGCTGCATCAACAGCATCTGTGAAATCAGAGAAAATCCCCTAACCCCTGCTGCCGCCGCCACCGAATTTCTGGGTGATTACTCAGGGCGCGGGGAGGCTCCGTGGGCAGAGGCAGCCCGACGGTCGCCCCCGGCCCGGCCGGGAGGCAGCGTGACTCACGGCACGGAGCAAGGGCGGAGGGGGCGGCCAGGAAAACGCTGGAACATTTTTTTTTTTTTGTATTTTTTTTTTCCAGCCCAGATATTTTCAGCCCTCCAGCTCACAGCACCGCCCCGCACTGCACCGGAGGCCTGGCACCGTGCCGAGACACGGCCCCGTCGTGCTCCCCCTGCCTCCAGCACAAAGTGATGAGAGGGGAAACTGCTCGCCATCAGGTCGTCCCAATGGGGTACAGGAGGACTGGGCAGGGAAGCAGCGAGAGCAAGCACCTGGGGATGGGGCTGGGGACAGGGGACCCCCAGGACCTTCCCGTGGTCCCCCCAGCCCAAGCACCCTCGCCACTCCCAGCTTCAGCCTCTCCCATGCCTGCTTCAGCTGCTGAGAAGTCAAAGCCAGCCATCAGAAAAACGACTGCCACTCAAGCTGAGCGACACACTGAGGGGAAAAAAAAAAAGGAAGGCATTCAATTCAATTCTAAAATAAGGTTTGTTGTTCGTCTCTACGGTTGATCTTTAATTTTCAAGGTGCGCTCCCCGCTGGGCGGTGATTTCCATTGTCACGGGCTGCCCTTGAGTCTTTAGCGCGCAGCACATTCCTTCGTGCCGGGATGAAGGCAGCCGTCTCCCCAGCCAGGTGGGGGGGCTGCGGGGAGGGCGGTCAAGCGGGGGTAGAATCCGCACAGGAAAAGCGCCATGTGCCCCGCCACCTGTGCAAACACCTCCCAGCAGCACCACGCTTGTATCCCGTTACTCCTCAGCACCGGGCACACGCACGCCTCTCCCAGGGACAGAGGCTGAAAACACCGAAGCAGCCGGCGGTAATTTTTTGTGCCTTTACAGCCAAAAGTCAGCAGCAAAGAGGAAGAACACAGACTTATTCAAGCCAGGCTTTTCCTCACAGTTGCGGATGTGGAGGCAGAAGCTTCAGGGGCTGACGGTGGAGGCACCTCACCCTCATAAGCCTCTGATGGTGGCACAGCTGGGACCGTCCGCTCCTGGGACAGAGCTGAGGCCCCAAGACTTCCAGGCTGGGAGACGAGAACCAAAGCAGAGACACCTTGGGTGCAACACCAGCATGCAGAGGGGGCCTGGGCCACCAGGGGGGCTCCCAGGCACCACAACACAGCCCCCCACGAGCGCAAGGGGAGGTGAGCGGTTAGCTTTTGGGGAACGCTATTCAGCAGAACAATGGGAAGGCCTGGAGATGAAAAGAGCCAGGCAGGACAGGCAGATGTCTAACTTGGGAGTCACGAGGATTTGCAGGCTGTTTTTTAGCAGGACAGGGCACGAGTCATCTGCAGCCATCGGGACGAAGGCTCGGTGCCACCAGGGCACCAACTCCCCCCGTGTCACCCGGCTGCGCTCCACCAGAGCACTGGGGCTTCCTGCGCCACGCTACGAACCAGCCCAGCGCCTGCATGGAGGAGAGGAGATCAATGACACACTGCCCTCTTCCTGGTGCAAGCGCTTGCTCGTACCCACAAAGCTGTATGCCGTGTTAGGGTGCAGCTTAATGACAATTTGGGTGACAAAAAACAGCTTCAGCAGCTCCCAGGCCTCCTGTTGCTCAGCTCCATGTGCAAGTAACCCCGCGCTGGTGCCAGGGATAGTATGAGCAGGACCGTGCCAGATCAGATTGTGGCTCTGAGCTGGATTTTTTCTAAAAAGCACACCTTTTTTCTCCCCTACGCACAACAGGCTGAGTCCTAGAGCAGGGCCACTTGTGCAGAGATGACAAATGCAGACTCCTCACAGGTCAGGCAGAGCCCACCACCGTACGGGAAATCTCCCCGTCCAAACCTAAGGAATACTCAGATGTAACTACAGTAAGAGTCAGAGACAAATACAGGAGAATGGATGAGTTTAAAGACAGTTGTCTGGAATAAACCTAACCATTCGCAAGTCCTTGAATGACAAGGGGATTTCACCCCTTGTATCCATCAGATCTACCTCTAGGCAGTAAGTACCAAGTTGTGCATATCAATGCTTCAGGCTGCCTACAAATGCCACCCGCAGCCAGCATTAGCCTATTTAAGACCACCTAGATCCATTAATTCCCCTCAATCACCCACCCAGAGAAATACGGAACTTCCTTTACCCAGGCCTGTATCTCTTATACTACCAAAACAATAGTTTGTTTGTTTTTTTGTTTGTTTGTTTGTGGGTTTTTTTTGTTGTTGTTGTTGTTTGTTTTGTTTTTTTTTTGTGTATGTGTGTGTTTTTTTTAATACAATATCACTGGTCTTTGACAACCTAAAGCAAGCAACAAATGGGGCAGGTATGTGGGAGTCAAGGAGTTAAACCGCATACAAAAGAATAAACTCACTTCAGCTCTGATTAAGCAGGGCACTCATAAAAACAGAGGTCAACATCAGAAAATATTTTGTGAGTCATGAGGAGAGATTACTCACCATGCACTATTCAACTTACTCATCACAGTGTGCTATGGACAGAACTGCTCACCATGTATTCATTAGGAAACCGTGGCCTTTCCTTTGAGAAAAGCAGAAGGCGGGGGAAAGAGTCATACTTTCAGTTTTGTCTGTAAGCCAGTGGGAGGCTGTATCTGCAACGCCAGTGCTCTCTCCTCCCACGGCCCTAATTAGACTTGTAGGGAAATACGTGTTTCACATCACCCTCCTCGGCTCTTTTAGCATCCCAACAAGCTTCAGTTTGTCAGCTGAGCTATTGTGCAAGCTCAGCAGTCTGAAGAGATCCCGCTTTTCCTAATAGGCACGAAATAAGCAGCAGTCCTTAAATAAACAGGCATTTATCAGTCCAGGCGCCCATTGATAGGAGGGACTGGGCCCTCAGCCCTGCACACCGAGCAATACGAATGCCGCTCCTTTCAGATGTGGTAAGAACACAAAAATAGCCAAGTTACTTAATGGGGGGGTTACATCACGCCGCGGTGCTCGTCAGGCTGCAGGTCTCAGCCACCTCCCAGACCCCGACGTCGGGGAGGATGATCCCTGCCACCCCTGCACCCTCGCCCCAAGTAATCAGCGGGGCCACGAGCTTCCCCTTCCCCTTTTTCCCCAGCTCTCTTTGGGAAACGCATCTCATGTCAGGAAGCAGCAAGAAAGCCGCTAACCAGAACAACTGGAGGCATTTCTGTTCCTCCCCAGGTATCCCACCTCGCTTCCTAGGAAGCCAGCAGCAGAAAGAGCGGTGAAACTAAGAAATGTTCTGCTTACGTCAAACGGAGCCGAGCTCTAAAACCACAACGGTACATATACCCCGCTGCCAACTGAAGGCTGAGCCAGCGAGGGAAAGAAAGTCTGCAGTTCAGCAGAGTACAATGTTAGCAGGCCAAATGCTGCCATGCACAAAGACCAGGATTTATTTCCAAAGCTCCAGAGTTCATCCGCTGCCGCAAAGGCCAGAGCCGCGAGCAGCGTGCCTGTGTGTATGCACGCGTACCCACGCACGCAAGCGTACGCTCCCGTACCGTGCAGCACGATCTTTTCAGCACAACGGCAGGACAGAACATTGATTGGCTCCAGATGAAGCATCCACTTCTGAATTACCGTGGAAAAATCTGCAGTGCCAAGAGGCCGGTTTAACGGCAGGATGTTCGGGTTCTGCGGCATTTCTTAACGTCCGCAGATAGCACATGTGGATAAGCACCCTGCCCACCGCATTTCTGATCAGCTGGGAAAGAAAACCTATGCACGCTGCCATCTTCAGAACCTGCTGCTCAAGTTTTCCTAAATTAGCTAAACCCTTGTTTCCCATGCGGAAAACAGCACTAAAATTCACACGGTGGGGGGAGCAGGTTTGAAGGATTTTTGTTTTTAAAAAAAAGTAGGCAGTTCTGCAAATACACACAAAACCGTTCCTTCCTTCCAGATTAATCCCTAACCTATGTAATCTTTAACCTACACTTCAATCAGACAGCCTAGAGCCGCGAGTTAATATTTGGCAGCACGAAGACCGAACCGGTCAGCATTATGCTTTCAGTTTCTGACAATTTAAGCAGAGCGCGCGCCCGCGCACACACACGAATGACAGAGCTGCCCAAACAGGAAAGGCTGCATTAACCGGCGTGTGCTGGAGGCTCCAGCTCCGGGAGCAGCCGATGAAAATAGCACGCCAGCATACATGGAGGATGTTTTGGAAACCACAGAGACAGCAACGGCACCGAAAGGCAGCAGCAGATAGGGAGGCACAGCCATCTCCCCTGCCACAAGCAATGTATTTCTAATCATTCACACACAAGCACGTTGCGACTGCCAGGCGAGCGGTATCGGCGGCATCAGCTGCCCCAGCCTCTGCGTCCCGGCACGTCCTCCCTGCGAAGCAGCACACGTACAAGAGAAGCCCTGAAACACAAGGAATAATCAACAGCACGCAGGCCGAGCAGAAGAGCTATCTACACGCACAGGGGTTTCTCCTTTTACAAAACTGTCCTCAACGCCGAGACAAACGCTCGAGGTGAAAAACCCTCCAAGGATCGACACAAGCGCTACAGACGGCAGAAAAACACCGTCTCCAGCCTTTCGCCCCTCGTGAGGCGTTCGCTCACCGGGCACGGACATTGTTACCAAGGTCACGCATCTCGAGGGGGCTCGGAAGGGGCAGGGAAGAGCCGGGCGAGTTGGAAGGACCGCCGCTCACGTCGCCACTCGGGGCCCGCTGACATTTTATTTGAACGCGTGCGGGTCGCGGCTGCCGGCAGCCCCCACACCGCAGCCGGACCTCGGCAGGAGCCGGGCTGCGAGGCCAGGCGGCGGCGTGAGGGCAGCCGGGCGCCGAGCTCCGGGACTCCTCCGGGGACCCCCGGCCCCAGCAGCTCCCGGCGCGGGCCGAAACCCCCCAGCCCCCCCCGGTTGCGCCCCGCTCGGAGCGGCTCCCGCTGTTACCCGCTTCCACGAGCCGAGCCGGGGCAAAAGCCGAAAAGTTTTCATTAAGCAGCCCTCCTCCTCCCCGCCCTACGGTTCGGGCAGCCAATTATAGGCACAAACGGGGAATTTGACTGCCCGGGGAGCCGCGGCAGCCCCTGGGCCGCCCCTCACCCGCCGCCCGGGGCGCTGCGCCCGAGCCGGGGGCCGGGGCCGGGCCGGGGCCGCCGCGGGCCGGGGGGGACCCGGGGGGAAAGGGGGGAAAGGGGCGAGGGGCGGCGGGCGCTGACAGGGCGCGGGCAGGTGCGCGGCCGGGCCGTACTCACGTAGACGGGCAGCGGCCAGGGGTAGACGGCGGGCTCGGCTCCCACCGGCGACTTGAGCCGCAGCTCCAGCCTCTCGCCCATGTCGGCAGCCGGAGGAGCGGGCGGCGGCCCCGCACCATGCTAGGGGGGCCGGCCGGGGTGTGGCGGCCGGGCCCGGCCGGGGGCGGGAGCGAGGGGCGGCGGCGGCGGCGGCGGCCGGGGAAGGGGGGGGGGGGGGGGCGCCGCTCCCCTCGCCTCCTTCTATTGTCGGCGGCGGCTCGCGGGGCTCTCCGGCGCCGCCGCCATCTTGGGCCGGCGTGAAGCGGAGCACAATGAGGCGCCGGGGCCGGGCCGGGCCGGGCCCCACCGACGCGCCAGGCTCGGGGGCGGGGGCGGCCGCGCTCCCTCCCCCTGTCCTCAGCTGCCCTCCCCGCCGCGCGCCCCCGCCCGCTCCGCCCCGCCGTGCGCGCCCCCGCGCCGCTCGCCCCCCTCCCCTCCCGGCTTCGCGAGCGCGCGCGGCGTGCACGAGCGGGGGAAGGGGGGGGAACAGGGCAAAGGGGGGCACCGAGGGACGCGCGCGGGGGGCGGCGGTACGGGGGGGGACAGTGCCGGGCCGGCGCAGGGTGACACAGCCGGGACGCAGCGGCACTCGGGGGGTTGACGACAGGGCAAGGCTGGCACGGCGTGACACTGCCAGGCCGCGGTGGCACACAGCGGGACACTGCCAGGCTGCCGCGGGGTGACCCAGCCGGGCTGCAGTGGCACTCGGGGAGGGAGGGGGGGTTACGGTGCGAGGCTGGCACGGTGTGACACTGCCGAGCTGCAGTGGCACACGGGGACAGTGCCAGGCTGGCCCGGTGCTGTCACGCGGTGGCACGCTGGGGAGGGACAGTGCGAGGCTGGCACGGCGTGACACCGCCAGGCTGCGGTGGCCCTGCAGGGCGGGCGGTACAAGGCGCGGTTGTGTGGGTGCAAGGTCCGCTCGTCACACAGAGGTGACACTGCAAGGCGTCACGCTCACGGGATGGCGCGTGGCTGGGTGGCCGCGCAGGGCTGGCACGCTGCGCTCAGGGGGCCGTGCGAGGCTGGCACACCGGGCGTGATGGAACAGCCTGCGTGCCGTGGGGCTGCGGGAGCAAAGTCTGCGGGCAGGTGACAGCGTGAGCTCTGCATGGCACCGGGAAGTCACTGTGCGAGGCGTGCACATCACACACCGCTGGCATTGCACGGGGCTTCGCGATGCACATGGGCGAAGGTGCCAGGGCTGCCCACGTCCGCTGGGGCAGGGGACAGGCGATGTCCGCTCTGACAGAGCTGCTGAGCTGCCAAAATGCTACAGAAGGGACCTCACTGGGACCACCCGAGGCTTTCAGAGGGATGGGAAATACCCGGTGGCAGGAGGCTTTTGCTGTCCATCTCCTGGCGAGGGGTTCATCTCCAGTGCATCCCGAGAGGTGGCCAGAGAGGTTCAGGGGTGCTGGATGCGGAGCTGCTTCGCGCACCCCTGCTTGGTGCAGCACACTGGACAGGGCCACTCGTGCTCAGCAGGCAAGCTTCACTCACAAAATTGGTGAATAAATGTAGTAAAACACACAAGGTCCAGAGGAAACCAGGAGAAGCTGCTCCTGAGGCTGCTCCTTTCCTGGCAGAGCCGGTCCCATACCCCGAGCTGAGCTCTCTGCCAGCTGCGGCACCTGCAAAGGCACCCGGGGTCCCACTCCCCCATCGGGACACAGGGACATCAGCGATTTGGGCCAACAGCCGGCATCACCATGGCCTCAGGGTGTCCAGCGTGGGGCAGGCAGGGGCTGCCACCGCGTGTGCCCCAGCAGGGCATCGCTCGCCAGGCTCTGTGGTGCGGGGTTTGACACCCTTGTTTCTCAGCAAGTCGCTGCCTTTTTGCCGAAGCCTGCAGGCATTTCTGGAGCCCAGTGCACAGCGGGGACGGGACACGCTCCGTTCCCCGTGTGTCGGCGGCTGCCTCAGCCAGAAACCACCATGGATGGCTCCAAGCTTCGCTCTTTGCACCCACTTCTTCCCCTTAAATGTCCGTACGTGCGCAAAGCTACATAACTAGGAACCTTTTTCTAAAGAAAACATTAAAATCATCAAGTCAGCAGTGCTTAAACTGCTCTGACTGCTTCTTAAATAATCAATTCATATTTAATTAGCTTACCACAAAAATTCCATTAAATTTAAATAAATAGACATGGCAGGAGTTCTCCAAGGCACAGCAGGCTTCGTTTAAAGAATTCTCTTTGAGTTCGTTAGGTCGGTCATTAATCAGCTCACAGCCAAAGTCCTTGTGTGGCCCAAGCAGGCTCCAAGGTAAGGGGTGCCGCAGGGGGGGCAGCGTGGGCCCTTCCCCCTGGCAGGTGGAGAGGAGTGGGGAACTTCTGCAACACTGGCGCTAGCTATGGACCTTCAGAGGCATCAGGTGCCGACCTGTAGCATTGCCTGCTCCAGCCCTGCAGGCTCAGCCCTGAAATGGGAAGCTGCTGGATTTTGCTGCTGCAAAAGGAGATGTGCAGGGGAAGAGGTGCTTGTTTCCCACCGCCCTGCCTTTGCTGGCCCTGCTGCATCTCCCACTGCGTGCACCTCTTTGCTCCGTGCTCGGGCAATCCAGACCTGCCTGTTTTTTTTTGTTGTTGTTGATGATGATTTTTTCGTGAATAGGTAGAACAGGTTGGACATGGGGTGGAACCAGGAAGCACACTGCAGCTCCTCGCATGGACGTGCCCATGATCCTGGGGCGTGGGGAAGGGAGTTTTCCATGCAGCCGCTGGGCGCACAGGGAGGGCATTGATGCTCCAAGGACGTCTTGCACAAGCAGTGCACAGAGCACGCCCTGCACAAGCCACATGCAAAGCCTCCTGTTCTGACTTAATTCCCATGCTCTCACTGTTCCTTGGCTCAGGACTGCGGGATCAGGTCCCAGAGCCTCCCCAGATCCGTGCTTGTGTGCACAGTGGGTGGGAGCTGGTGGGCACAAGGGTTCAGGGAGGCTGCAGGTGTTTACTGCTATTGCCGCACATCAGTTCATCCAGAAACTTGGCTTTTCAGCAGCATCTCATCTAGAGTATTGACCCAATTTAGTCAACAATAACAAGATAGATCACACAACAGGCTAATTCAGGCAAGTCTGTTCCCATCGGATTAAATATTCCTGTGTGGTTTACCCACGGGCAGGATGCCGGTGGGTGCAGCCCTGGGGTTGGTCTTAGTTCTTTGCTGTGATGCCAAACCTCTGAGAGCATCCCCTTGCTGAAGGTACCCACGTCTGTAACTCCAGCTCCCCTGGATGCAGTCCCTGGTGCTGCTTGTGGTGCTTCTGGTTTTCCTTCTCTCCCCTGAAACCTGGAGCGTGGCCGAGCTCTGTTCACCGTTTCATAGTAGGACCAATAAAACCCTGTCTCTGCAAATGGCTCCCGTTGCACAGTGTACGTCACAGAGCAGTCAGGCTCTTTAACTCTAGCTGCAATTGCACATCCCAGTCCCCTGTTGGCCTTTCAACAGCCTTGTGAAACAGGCAGGACGCTGGACAACATGAACGTAAACCCTGCTGTGCCAAGCTTCCCTTCCCCTCCTTGCAAAATGGGCCACGTGCAATTTTCCAAGCCCCGTTTTAATCACCAAGGGTCAACCCTGCATCGCTCTGAGGACTTCCCTTCCACATGAAAGAGCAGCATCTGTCCTTCCCATCTGTCCCAGCAGCTCCCTGGGCAAAGCAGCACTGGGGATGCTCCGGCTGCAGTTGCCACAACAACAAAATGAGGCAACAGTTTCCTCGGTGGATGCACAAGCAGCATCAATGCCTCGTGGGCACAGTGGGGACCAGGGCAGGCAAAAGGTGCCACAGCTGCACTGGTGCTGGCGGCACATCCAGGTGGGATGAAGCCTTTTGCAGTCATGAGCATCCCCAGGACTTACATTTCCACCACCCTGTTCCCCTGGGCCAGCTGAAATGTGGGTACTCCCATCCCCTTCCCCTCAAAATCCAGTCTGTCTCTGCCCTTTTTGGCCCAGGGAGGTGCTCGGTGTGTGCGGGGCTTACATGGGTGTCTGGGGGGAGCCAGAACGGGGGGGGGGGGGGGGGGCGGGGGATGGAAGGCTGACACCGTGGCTAATGGGACACGATCCCTTTCCAGCTCTCCACACGGCAAACACCAAATCCCATGAGGGCACCGGGGCAGCGTCACCGAGCCCATCCCTCCCAGCTGCCCTTCCCTGCGGCGACCCCATCTCCAAATGTGTTCCCCCCCCAAAGGCTCCCACATCCCCATCCCCTCAAGCAGCAGCAACCACGGTCAAGCTTTTCCCCTTCTGCTGCTCCGGGGAGGAAGGCCTTGGCAGCTGCCCAGCAGCTCCGCAATCCTGCTCCATCACGGGCTCGTTGCCAGCTTGGGCTGGTGGCCGGGAGGACAGGGAGAACGGAAACCTCACCCCGGCACCCACGAAGCCCCGTGGGCACTGCGCCTCCGCGCTGGGAGAGGGCCGTGGGGCAAAGGGCGACGGCTGCCCACGTGCCAGTGACTCACGGCACCAGGAGCAAGGCGGATAGCGGCTGGCTGGGGAAAGCCCAAAGGTGGCTGGGCTCGGTTTGAAGCCCCAGAGGGATTTCCGTGCTACGGAGGGCAGCGGGCAGGCGCAAGCTGGGGGCTGCCACTGCTTTGGGGCGCTCCGGCACGCACAGCCCCGACGCCTCTGGCAGTAGACACTGAGCAGCACGGCCCCAGCTCCCCAGCCCCACTCGGGGGTTTTCCATCAGAGCTCTGCCAGGGCAAAACAGCTCCAATTTCCTCATTTTTTAGGCGCTACTGGAGTTTGAATCCGGCGCCGCGGCCTCCACGCCACCCCCGGGACTGGTGCAAGGGGACAGGGAGGACGAAGCACGGCCGCACCACCCCCTGCACGCGGGGCTTTTCGCGAGCCCTGAGGCGACCGCACGATTCTCGCTGGCCACCCTGGGACCTGCACCGGCTGGAAGCGGCGGTGGCCCCTGCCAGGCCCCGCCGCCCGCCGCTCCCAGCCCCGGCCGCCCCCCTCAGCCCCGGCCGCCCCCCTCAGGCCCGCCGCTCTCCCGCGCCGCCGGCGCCATCTTGCGGGCGGCTGCGCGGGCGGGAGCGAGGCCAAAATGGAGGCGGCGCCGGGCGAGCCGCGGGGCTGAGGGGAGCGGGGCCGGCGGCGGCCCCAAGGCGGGCAGAGCGGCAACCCTGGCCCGGGGGCGCTGCCTGGGGGCCTCGGGGCCGCGACCCCTCGGCGGTGCGACACCGGCCTGGGCTCTTCCCCTCGGTGCGGCGTCTGCCCGTGGCCGGGGGGTTCCTTCACCGGCAAAGCGGCTGCGAAATTAGAGCCCAAACCAGGAGGTGGCGGTGTTTGTAAAGGAGACAGCTCGGAGCTGCAGATGCCAGGGGTGCCGATGAGCTGGGAATTTTAAAGGCTTTAAATATCACCGATAGCAACGCTTAGGGTTAGAGACACGCGTTAAGGCTGCTTGTAATTGCAAGCCCTTCGTGGTTTGGAGTGTGGAAAATTTATTACTACCCCAAATTTTGAACGGTAAACTGACTTAGGCTGCTTGGCAGCATCTGGAGCAGGAAGAAAACCCCAAGGATGTCAGTGTGGGGAGATGGTGCTCTGTGCCCGGGTCTCTCTGCTGGACTTTCCCACCAACCTTGTCCCCAGCATCCTGCTGAAGCAGGAGAAAGCAAAGGAGGTTGTGTGCTTTTGGCTTGTTTCTGAAAGGCAAGCCCCCAAGGTCCCCTCTCAGCACTGGGAACACCCAGTGCACAGCCGCTTCCCCATCCCCACGTCCTGCCAGCTCCGTGTCCCGGCCGTGCCCCGAGGTCTTCATTCCTTAAGCTGGGAGACAAGGGTAGGGGCTCACGCCTGTAGCTATTTCTGAATAAAACAAAACCAAACCCATGGGCTTCGTTCTGCTGGGGCCAACAAAAACGAGCTGTAAGTCAGAACCTGGAGGCAGACAACAAAGGAGAAAAGCAAGCAGAAACCACCGTCTTTCCCCAGGCATAACGCAGCTCAGAAGGCTGAGCAGGTCTCCTTCCCATTCGCTCTCCTTCCACAAACGCTGGAGCCCCTTCTGGAGGTGCTGGGGGACTGGAAGCACTCCACGTTTTCTTTTCTCCCTCCATCCCCACGGCACGACCCACCCTCGGCAAGAAATGTCACCGTCTGGGCAGCCACACGCACAGTGACCAGGCAGGTGCCGGGCACATGGGCACAGGGCAAGCTGGGCCTGGGCTGCCCGTGGGAAGGGCGCCCCAGTGCACACGGGCGGGTGCCCCACCGGGCACCACGTCCCCCTGGGTGCTCTCGCCACCCGGGGTGCCTCTGAGCGCACCGGCACGGATCACCCGTGGAGCAGAGGCTGCAGAAGGAGCCACGAGCGTTAGTGACAGCACGCTGCCGTCCAGGGCAGGGTGGCGGTGGTGGCACCAGGCCGTGGAGCTGCGTCCTCGCGGGGCACAGCGCCGGAACGGGTCGTTATGGGATGTCCGCCTAACGGGCTGGGAGGCGCTGCGGCCCCACGCGTGTCCCCTCCCCCCCCGCCACGTGGGACCTGGGGGCGTGGCCACGCGGGGAGGGGGTGGGGTTAGCGGCAGCAGCGCCGCGGCTGTCGCTGGAGGACGCGCGAGCGGGCGCGGGGGGCGAGGCCGGCGTGAGGGAGGGCGTGGCCTAGCTATAAGGGGCGGGGCATGCAGGGGGCGGGGCCGAGCCCTCAGCTGACCGGCCGCCATTTTGTCAGGCGCTCGGAGGCCGAGCGCAGCCCGGAGCTGGGGGTTCGCGGCCGCCGGGGCCGCCCCTGCCGCCCGCCCACCCCGCACGGGGCCAGCGCCGCTCGCGCTCCGCTCCGCTTCCCCCCCGACCTTCCTGCCTGGCATGTGAGCGGCTCGGGCCCGCTGCTCTCACCCGGCTTGTGCAGGAGCCGCGGCGGCGCCCCCGGCTGGGCCCGGCCCCTCAGCCCCGAGCGCAGGCCCCGCCGCCGCCACCATGGCGCTGAAGATGGTGAAGGGCAGCATCGACCGCATGTTCGACAAGAACCTGCAGGACCTGGTGCGGGGGATCCGCAACCACAAGGAGGACGAGGTGAGCGAGAGGCTGCCTCACGCCGCCCGGCCGGGGCCGCCTCGCCCCCCGCGCAGCCTCCGGCTATGCCGCGCCTCCCGCCGGGCCCCGCTCCGCTGTGGGGCGAAGGGGGGCAAGGAGCCGGCCTCCAGCCCTCGGCCTCCAGCCTAGGCTCCGTGAGGCCCAGAGGCCTGCAGCGCCCCGGGAAGGAGCCGCTGCTCTGGAGAAGGAGCCAGCAGGAATCAAAACTAGGAAGGAGGGCGCTGGGTGGTGTCAGAAGGGAGAAGCTGGGGGAGAGGGAGGCGAAAGGGAAGCGATGGGCCGAAAAGGAGGATCAGGCAGAGGCCCGATTGGCGTTGCTCTTTCATGTAACGTGTTGTTGCGGTGGGGAGGTGAATGATCTGCGTGGTCCAGCGGTTCCTGCCTGTTGCAGCTGCTGGGCAGCGATGTGCCTGGTGTTGGGCACGAAGCCGAGGCACAGGAAGGCCGAGTGCAGGCACAGCTCAGCTCCCAAGTTCCCGATGTTGCACATCTTACAGCTAAAACGCGTGTTCCTCATCTCAGAGCTCTCGCAGGCAGAAAGCAGCTGGATGTGTCGGCCTGTTATTCCCTCATGTATTAGAGGCACGTGATCAGGAAATTAGTGCAGGTGGCATAATTAGTCATCAAGAACGTGTTATAGGAGACTTCCCACATTGAATTTGAAGTGTCGCATGTTAATTGGGATGTGACGGATGCTAAGGGTGGCATTTATGTTAATCTTCAACTAAGTAGTTGTGGCTTTAGCTTTCTTAGGGCCTAACGGTTACGTTTTGGAATACGAGTTGCTGCAGAGTTGGTGACATGTTAAAATACTTGTATGTTCCAGTATCCCTTCGTTAAAGTAGGATATCCAAATAGTATCAGCTATGAAAAGTATCGGAAAAAGAATTGTACTGGTGTTACTAAACCAAATGTTTAAGCTAATTTAATCAGGACTCCCCGTAAATTCTTAATTACAGTCATTATTGGACTGAAATGTGAAATACCACTTCCTAAACCATTTTCTGATGGCTTTTAAGCCGGCCATTGCGTGCAGGACGAGGCCTTGTTCGCTAGTGATGCGTGGGAAGCTTACGTTTTTATTTTACTATAGATTTGATTTCTGGGCGCTAAGAAGCGTGTGGTGCCCTGCAAACGTGGCGAGCTGTGGAGGAAGGGGAACAGAATGTTTATATGGACGCTTAAAGTGTTATGCTTAAACCTGGATCAGGTAAACTGAATGTGTAGAGCACTTCACCTCAGCATGCTTAAGGCCGGTTTGTACGATGTCTTGCTTTTAGTAAGCGTACTTTGTTCTTTCGTGCATAGGCCAGAAAATGTTTCCTCAACTGCCAGAGCTCTGAGGTTTCCCCTGATGCAGGTCCAGGTCTTTGTGGCTGTAGCCCTTCTTGAGGAACACTAAATGTGCTGCTTAATTTCTAAGATAACTTAATGGCAAATGGCTTCTTTTCCAGGACTCTGTATGTATCCAGAGGGTAAAGAGCACAACTACTGTTCTGCGGTCAGGATTAACGAGTTACTGCGCGTCACAAGCCATGCTGAGTTCCTGCTAAGCCTGTGACAAAAAGTGTGTTGGCTTTAACTTCCTCTGTTCTTCGAAGTTAGGAAAAAATACTTGGACAATTTCACAGGACTCTGTGTATTTGTAGTGACACAGACATGCATGCTCTCTCTAGGATTCGCTGAGGTCAAAGCAAATGCGCTGCCTCCTTCCCTAAGAGGCTGGTGTCAGTCGCAGGGCTTGGATTGTAGCATGGTAGTATTTTAAACAATGGCCGCTCTTAAGCTAGACATATTCACTGCCATTTTAAAATAGGTAACTGTAGGGATAGTTCCTCTTTTATTCCTCATGTGCACAGCAGAAATTAAAAGCGGATCTTCGGGATGTGTTCAGCTGAACAGGAGCCATTTCCCTGATGAAATGTGAGTCTTCTGTAACACGGTCTGCTTTGGGATCCTTCAAAGATCTTGCTTAATTACATAAGGTGGCTGCAAACTGCACAGAGTTGTTCGTTTTTTTAGCTCTTGAAGAGGACTGTAAACCCGTAACTGAAACGCTGGGCACTGATCCGGTGCTTCTCAGGGCATGGTCATGGGTATCTTCTGATTTTCAGGTGACGTTGCAAGATCAGTATAATGTTTTAGAGGAAGTAGTTGCAAAAAGATCTTCCTTTTCCCACAATGCTTCTATTGTTGATTTTATCTAGTGAGTGTTGCTCAAATATTGAATGTAGTTGTTTGAATGACTTGTGTGTGTCTCCAGATAAGTGTCTAAGCTCCTTCTGAATAGGACACAGTGTTTCAATCCAACAGCCCAGTAGCTGATGGATCTCAGCTCAGCAAAAATTACTCTATGAAAGAGATGCCTCTGAAAAGGAGGCACAGAGGTTGTTAAATAAAGTGACGCTAAAGAACTGAAGGTATGATTATTGCTTTCCAAGCCTCGTTATGAAGTTGTTGGAGTGCCACAAACTCTTCAACAATAATGAAGTGTTCCCTTCAGCTCAGCAGAGGAATTGAGAGAGCAGTGGAGGCTGACTGGCACTCCAGCTCACGTCTTTGCTGCAAAGTGCTTAATTACCTGTGAGAGGCCATTTTAATTTTAGTTTCCAATCTTTATCTAAAGCTGACCCATTTATTTTGAATTTAAAACGCTGGAACTGAAGTGGTGGTGTTCCGTGAGGATGGGAGGTAAGGGGAGGATGCCCTGCAGTTCATGCAGACGCTGCGTAGTGCAGACGTTCCGTTCATTTTCCAGTCTCGGGGAAATCTGGAGTTGCATCATCCTTCCGGGCAGCACACGCAGTGTGAAGAGGTAGCGTAACCGCTTTAGATCTTCTCCTAGTTCAACGTGTCGTGTTTACTTTTCGACGCTGCACGCGGATGCTTTCATCCCTGTGCTGTTTCCCAGTGCTAAGTCCGCAGGGAAGACATGATGTGCTGTGCCATTCTCCCCTGGCCTTCACTTCTAATACCTTTCTCTTCGTTTGGAAAATGAATCCTTCTGATAGTGAAAGCAGTGAATCTTTGATCTGTTCTGACAGGGTCCCCTGGGAAACACTTCTTCCACTTTGTGCCTACTTCCTATGGGTGTGCTACACAGCAGGCTAAAGGGGAGTGCCTTGTGCCACAGGATGTTAAAAGTATAATCGATTTTTTTTCTAGATATTCCAAACTGGGAAATGATTTCTGTTTAGGGATGTTCTCCTGAACCTGAAATACAAGGCAGAGATAATCCTTAGATGCTCTTTGGATCAGGCACAGTGGTGAAGAACGTCTTTGTTCCCAACAAGGAAAGTACCGTCAGATGCTGTAACGAGAGGCTCCTTTATAAAACAGATGATAAAATAGCTGAAACGGGGCTGTTAAATGAGTGGCGCCTTGTCCTGTTCAGACCATGGCCCTTTGTGTTTCCAGTGCGTTTGATTTACTGGAGGACTCTTAAGAAGGGGAAGGGCTTAAAGTCTTGCACAAACTTTCTGTGCACTTCTCTCCTCACTAAAGAACATCACTCTCACTTCTGCCAGTGAAGCTGCTGCTTGCGTGGAGGATTAGCACGTTAATTTTTTGGTAGTTGGTAGTTAAGGAAAAAGCACGTTAAAAACCTTGCCCCGTTCCCTAGGTAATGCTCTGTGCTAAGTGTCGCGTCGTTGGTCTGCATGTAAGTACTTCCATACGTGACCTCGCAGAAGCAAGCCTGAGGAGAGACGGGTGAGCGGTATTTCTGGCTGGTAAAACTAAAACTTCTTTCTGGTTGATCTGTGATGATAAATGAGGGACACGTTGAGTGTTCGGTGTGACGTGCTGTGCAATACGTGTCTAACGGATCAAATACGGCCTTACAGAGCTGCCGCTGGGGTCTCGCCTCCTAGGGACTGTTACCGAAGGACAATGGACTTGAGTTGCTTAAAAAACCCTTTGCTGCTAAATCAAGTGCTGCTGTGCTTGGCTGCACAATTCCAGTTCATTCTCTGACATGTTTTCACATGAAATCATGGTGTGAGGGGTTTTGAGGAATCAGGTAAATCCCAAGTCTTTTGGGCATAGCCTGTCACCAGCGAGGCTGCAGATCATCTGATGCAGCGGTCTTCTGGCAGCTTGGCATCCGCTCCCTTTATTGATACCGAACAGTAAAGGATGGGGGATCACGGCAGGAATTTGGAGGATTGCTGAAAGTTTTGTTGGTGCCCAAGACTTAAAATACAGGGAAGCTTTTTAACAGGAAGTAGGCACAAATGTAGGTGTGATGAAACTTTCTTTGGGGGGGCTGGGTTTTCGTAGCAAGTGAGAGGTGGCGTGCAGCTCATTGATGGCAGACGGCTCTTCCAGTCGCTGACGCTTGGTCGCTTACTGCTCGTCAGGCGTTCATATCTTCGAAGGGAGCTCATTATTCCACCCACTTCTGAGTTGCCATTGTTAATTCTTAGCACGTGTGAATGGCTGGGAGAAGACAGTCAGAAATAGGAACAATACACAGAAGACTGGATAAGGACCTCACGCCAACCAGTAAGGAAGCAGCGTGGTGGTGGCCTCCAGAGGTGGCAAGGAGCAGAGTGAGCGTGCTGCTGGACCTTCTGCATCGCAAACAGGACGGGGTCTGGCCTGGAGCCTTGGAGCAATAGCCAAGACGTGGGCTTTGTCCTGCGTGATTACAAGCAGAGAGCAGCTTAGGCTTTGCATTAGTGCTGCCTTTCATTAGCTTCATGCTTTCTCTGGTGTTAAATATGATTTAATTGTCTGTAGCGTGAGAGGGGCTAAGAGCGTTGTTCCCTGTCCGGATTCTTTTGTAGCTGGCTCTCTTCTGCGGGTTTGAAGTGCTCTGGACAGATTGCTTTCTCACATGTGTAAATAAAAGTTCTGCCTAGGCAGGTGCAGGGGGAAAAAAAAGTTTCCTGGTACCTGAGGATGTACTGCACCCCTTGCAAGGCCAGGGGAAGAACATTTAGAAAAACAGAATTACAAGCTAACGATGTTTCTGTGCTGTGGTTGTCTTCACAGGGCTGTTTGATGCTTTCTGATGCAGCCATCTTTGTCCGGGTGTTGAACGCAGAGAATGGGTCCTTCTGCGGACATTGGCCGCGTTAGAGGAAATAGCAAAAGTTAGTGAAAAACCTCTTCCTCTGCTGTCAGGGTTGGTGAATAGTTCTGGTGCAAGAGTAACTTCAGATTTTTCATCTAGAAGTGCTCTTTGATGACGTGTCCCATTGCTGGTGGGATAGGAAGAGCAGCAAGGGAAGCTTTAAACAGCGTGCATCAGAAACACCAAGTCATGGGACTAGTTATAAAGAAGCATTTGTGCTCCTTAGCTTGCTTGAACAAAACACAACTGATACTGAAAAATGTAAATGCTTCATAATTGAAGGGGGAGTCTGCTTAAGTCCAGGTGGCAAGAAGTATAAAGTATAAAGACTTTATAAAGAAGTATAAAGATTTGAGTAATCTAAAAGATGCTGCAAATAACATGGTTAGTGGTAGCATAGGCAGTTGTGTGTTTTTTAACAAGAAGCATACGTTCCAAATAACTGACAATATCTACAAGCCCCCTTGAATACTGAGGTGTCAGTGGTTATGGAAGGATGCTGGGGACGCACTGACCAGAGTCTGTAGGCTGTGTAGTTGAGCGTTGTGTTGTGTGTTAGCCGTTCCTTTTTATAATGTATTGTGTAGCCTAGATGGACAAACCTGTTAGCTTTGCCTGAGAGGTTCATCTGTGAAGAGGTCTGTGACAGGCATTAGGCACAGATGTGGGTACGATGAACCTTCAGGTGGGCTGGGTTTCAATAGCAAACCGGGGCTTCCACCTACTGCGGTGTGTGATGGAGCTTCGCTGCCTCGGGATGGAGGCTCATTTTGAGCAAGTGGTGTGACTGTACAGCGAGAAGCATGTGAACAAGTTTTCTTGAATTACCCAAATGTTTGCACTGATTTTAAGAAACGAGCAATGGCCACAGACCATCTTTTTCTTCATTGTCCTTCTTATTCTTCTGTACCTGAGAACTTCTCACGCCTTTCCACAAATCAGTGTTACCTCTCTGGAATATTTTCGGTGTTGCATTTTTATATTATGCTAACGTGTCATTAAGCATCTTTCTCTTGTTGATGTTCCCCTCTAGACCAATTCCAGTCAGCCAGCTCTTGAAAACAATACTTTAGTTCCTTAGCGAGTGGCTTTTTTGTATGTGTACAGCCGTACATCCCTGTAATGGAGCTTACCTTCACCAAAGCCTGAAATTCTGCACAGAAATACGACTGGAACTAAGAAGCTGGGAAATCCACTGTGAAGGTACTTGCCTAGCTCTTCACGTTGTGATGTGGAAATAAAAGGTCAAGTACCTATTGTGTTCTCAGGGACAAGCATTTCTGCCTGTCACCTCTCTGGTCTTCAAAGCTGTCTGCTCAGATAGGGCTTAGTGTAGGCCCCTGAGGGTTTTTTAATCGCTGTGCAGTTAAATTAACAAATGCTGTGATCAGACTGGAGTCCTTAATATAAAGGGACGTCTCTGAAGTCTTACTGAAGATGTGTTACTTGCTGATTTATGTTGGACTGTTTTAGGGCTCATGGACTTAATTGTTGACACAGCCCACGTGGGGAAACGCTCCAGGATGGCTCCTGCATCTGTGCTGCAGCTCCCCAGATAGGTGGTTTTTTGTGCAATCGTCTTTGGCCAAACTGCCAAAAAGGGGCTTGTCAAGAGCAAACCTGACCCATCTGCAGTGCTCGGTGACCCAGGCAGCGTCGCCCTGGGGTGCCTGCGTGTGGCTGGGGGTCGCATTGGGAGCTCGGCTGCAACTCCCCAGCTGATTCTTCTGCCACGTCTCATCCTTGGCCCCTGCTGAGCTGTTTGGGTGTGTGTTTGTACAGCGCCCTGTGGCGCTGCAGGGCTGCTCTTTGGAGAGCAGATACTGAGCAACTCCAACAGGTAGACGTGCTAAGCAAGTGGTATACAGCTAGCTGAATTTATAAAACAATATTTCAGTGTTTTTTACTGACTTATAAATCAGATCGGGGTAGATGGATGTACCACGCCAACTTTCAGTTGGTGTGTACGATTTCAACCAACCACAGATGCGTATGTAAAATGATTTTTTGCATTCCTCCCTAAGTGTCTTCTGGCCAAGGAGCCTTGCTATCTTGCTGGCTTTGGTTGTGACAGATGAGGGAGTAGTGGATAAAGCGCCATGTTTCTAATAAATGACGTAGAAGACGACTGCAAAATGAAATGGCAAAGGTTGGCCTTCGAGCCACCTGTATTGATCATTGATGGGGACAATGCCCTGGTCTAGGATCCCTAGACCATCTACAGGATGAGTGAATACATCCCTGGAGAGCTGAGTAGTAAAGGCAAGCCAAGTAAGACATGTTCAAACACGCAGCCACGTCTCGTAACAGTTCAGCAGAAGATAAGCTTGGCTTTTCCCGGTGCCTTTCAAGTTGTAACCACGTTTTCTGAACCCCTTATTGCATCTGACTACCTTTTGCATCATTTTATTTTGGCTGCCGCAAACCTGCTTAACTGAACGCTGTGCAACTTCCCAATTGTAGCTTAGGTTCTTGCCTACTGCACCTGGGATTTGGCTTTAGGGAAGTTACTTGGAAGATAACGTGTGGGAGCATGTGTCTGGAAACCGTTTCTTTCCATCTGTGAAGCAGTCTTTAGGAGGGATCCTGTTACTTCTACTGTATTTAAATAGTATAAGCATTTTATTTATCTATGATAGAAGTTGACGCCTATTGTGCTCATCTCTAATGCTGTGTTCAAGTGGATGCAAAAATAGCCAAGAGCTTAAAAAACCAGCAGTTACTTCAGTTGATTCATTTTGAGCCGTTGAGGTATGATGCTTATGTTTCAGGTACTGTAGTCAGTTACTGGGGTTTGTTGACGTGAAGGGCTTTTGGGGGTTTTGATGGAAGCCTGGCAAGCAATATGTTTATTTCCGGCCTCCTTCCAAAGTTAGGAGGTGGCAGACGATCCGTGCTGCGCTCGTAACAGGATCTTCTGCTTAGAGCATAAACGAATTTGGAAGTTGCTTTGCCTCCACGAGGTGCCTGTGGTGTAACTGCCTTGTGTGTGAAGCACCACAGTCGTGTCATGTGGCTCGCGTCCTGCAGGTAGTACTTCTTAAGGTCTTTTCCAAAACACCCACCAAAAAGTGGGGGCAGGCAGCCGTTACTGGTTCCCTGGAAGTCGGTGCAGTGGCCGTAGCACAGCTCATGTGAGGTCATCACGTGCTCGCGCCCAGTGTGCTTTCATGGGCTTTAATGTCAGGTATGTCTCGGTGTTAGAACAGACTGATCAACGCTACTGTGCTCAGCACAAATGTCACACTGTACTTTAATATTGTTTCTGCTTAGTCCAAACGTTGTTTTACGGTGGTAGTAACGCAGCATTCATTTCATATCTCAGTGCCCCCGGTGCAGACAGTTAATCGTCCTGTTCATAAACGCTGCGTTTAACCCCGAAGGGTACAGATCGGCACTGCCCATCTCCGCCTGCTGTTGGTCTGGGTGGGAAGCCCGTTGCTGTTGCAGTGAGCACCAGGCGTGAGTCCCACAACAACCTGCTGGATCTGCTGCAGCTGAGCCTGGTCCTGTTAGGGACTTGAAGGATTCACTGCCTTTTGCTGGGCTGTAACCCTAAGGGCTGAGAATGAGTTTGCTTTCTTTTGATTTCAGAGATTGATGCGTTGGTTCAGGTAAGAGTGCACCTTCTTCGAGACTATTGGAAATGCATGTAATTCATGACTGGTTTTAATGTGAAATTACTGCAGTGATGGTTATCTAACCTACTGTCTTCTCATCTCCTGTAAAATACTAAGTTTGAATGCTGGTGGAAGTGCAGCACAGAGCATCACGCTTCCTAGGAACGTGATTGTTCCATTGGAGGAGCGATTTCTCAGCCTTGTTCATGTATTGCTAGAAAAAGAAAAATGAATCTCTTGTGAACATCTCTGAAATCATCAGCAAAGACCAAGTTTTATCTTGAGCGGAGCTTGGAACAAAGTTTGAATGTTTTTCAGACTTAATTCAAAAAACAGGGCTTGGGAAATAAAAAGAATCCTATAAACTGATGTTTTGGATCTTACCATGACCCACTTTTCCTTCCCTCCCTCCCTCTGTTTGAGGGATTGTTTTGGATTCTTGGTACCTTCATTCTTGCCGTAGCCACTCACGCTGGTTTAAATGCACGTATTTTCTGAGGGAGGTCTCGGATTCGTTAAAGAATTTGGGCTTACACTAAATGATGTTGCGTATTTTATCAGTGGCTGTGAAGTGCCTGCCCCATCGGATTGGAGGCACACATACAGCATTACGATTTCATGCTGTGCTCACTGCTTTGTTGGGGGATTGCTCGTTACATCCGCAGTCATCTCTTGGGTTTTAGCTGTACTGCTCCGAGTGATTCTGTAACCTTCCTCCTCCTGAAGGATACAAGGAAAAGCCAGCCCCTGAGCGGTTGCTCTGGCGTTTCGTTAAGGAGCCTTTTCTTCCGAGCTGGGAACGGCTCCTCTCCCGCTTGGAGCCTCGCAGGGATGGAAGCTCCTCTCGGCTTTTCCCTGTTACCGCATGCCCTTCAGCTTTTGGCTGCGGAGTCGCAGCCTTGGCAGGACTGCCGTCGCCCTGCTGATGTTCTTCCACTCACTGGCTGTGCTTGTTCTTACCTCCAGGCTGAGAGGCCTCCTTGTGATCGCCTTGTTTGCTCAACGCGGTCTGCCTGGGAATGGCTCAAGGTCTATAAATACTGGGACTTAAAAGCGCTCCTCAGCCGAGCAGCCAAAGCGTAGAGCGATTGAGTAGCGTCCCAGGAAGGCTTCGTGTGAGACTGACAGGGTTAGTAGTTAAGATGTGTATTGATACTGGCTATTGAGTCACTGCGTATCGATTCAATGCTGCGAGCGTAAATGAACTCGGTGTTTTCCTTTTGCTTTCCTTTCTTCATGGAATCTGAGGAACGTTTAAGGAAAAACTGAACCAATGACATCCTTGGGAAATATTTGCTTTACCACACTAGAAAACTGCTATCCTCGAGAGATTTATGCAAATACTATCAGTGAGTCAGTGCTGGGAAAACTAACCCAATTTCAGTATTTAAATTATTTTTTTCTTGCAAGTATTTAGGCCTTGCTTGGTGTCCACGATGCCTACAGATGTCCAGACGCTTGTTTCACTGCATCGCGTGGTCCTTCTCCCTTGCACTGTGTGCTTTGGCTCAGTTGCACGGCTCGAAGGCTGTGTGGGGCCTGGGGACGTCGCGTGGCGCTGCTTTGGAGCAACAACAGGCTGGTGCTTCGCAAGGTCAGGGTGCTGCTGGGAGGAGCTCTAAAGACCGACCCACGTACGCACACACACACACACACACACTTGTTTGCTTTGTGCTTAGTGAGATGGGGCAGGGAATTTGGGCAGGGAGTGGTTTGTTGGGTTTCAGGTTTAAACGGGAGACTAAACGGAGCGGTTTCCTCCATATTGCTCATTAATGCAGTGCTACTCGAGAGAGATTAACAAAAAGTTAATACCCCTGAGCCTTTAAAGCGTTCTATATATAGGCTTTCATTCCTTGTGGTCTTTTAGGATTTGGTGTACAGTTATTTTGGAAGGACTTCTCTGCTCTTCAGAAGGCCTTATTTTAGTTTCAGACACGACTGAGTTCTACAAAATGCTTTTCTGCCCTCTTTTAAGGAATTTGCTCATTCTGTTAGACTAACTTAGCGGCAAGGGTGTGCTGCAGGCTGCTGAAGCTGCTGGGTGTGCCTGGAGACTCGGGAGTCTGCATTTGGCTGTGCTGGAGTTGTACGGAATTTAACTTCTGTGCTGTTTTGTCCCCCTTCTGGTCACGCGGTGGTTTGGGTTCAACTCCTGAGAGGTTTTTAGGAAACCGAGGCTAATGTTTAAGCAGGTTTGGGGCAGGAGCAGTGAGGAATGACAGTGATGCTTTCTGGGTGTGGGCAGTGCAGTACCCTGCATGGAAAGCAGGGGCTGGCCCCGCTGCTCAGGCCGTGGCAACAAGATACGTGGCGCGGGATTCTGTGACACCGCTCTGCCGTGCTGTTAGGGGTGCATAAAATATTCAAGGCTCACTACAATGTGTTTGTAGATCAGATGCATGTTGTGCGAGTCGTTCTTTCAGCATCTCAGGTCAAGTACGTATTTCCTACCTACCATCAGAAGTTTCTCAGTTTAAACGTGAGTTTAAACTCTTCTGTGGGAGCTGTCTGGACTTGGATCGCTGTCATGACTGTTTAGAATGCCAAATCTTCTATTTCCTTGGAGAAGTCCCCTGGACTCCATATAGTGAAGCATTTGGAGGCAGTGCCATCCTTCCGTGGCAGGTGAGATCCACTCACCCTATTCAGGAGGACAGATGGGAATCTCTGTAGAGGAAAGGGGCGTTTGGCCTGCCTTCCCTTAACGTGAAGATTCCTGGTACAAAGATATTTCTCTCCCAAATACAGGCACTTAAATGAGTTTAACTTACTCCTATGCAAATTCATTTGCTTGGTTGCTTTCTTTCATCAGGCCTGCTGAGTTGCCTTTGCTGGAGGGCAGGGCTGCTGCTAAAGGGACCTCGCTAGGCTGCAGGAGTGGGACAAACAAGAACTCCAAGAAGGTCAACAAAGACTTGTGGTAGAAATCTCTTAGAATAACACATTTCCATCTGAGCTTAGCAGTGCCACAAAGGCATTGGCTTTTATCCTTGCGTAAGTGCAAGATTTGAGAGAGAGGCCAGACAAATTACTCTGGTTGCATTAAGGCTGTTAAGCCAATGGAACAGTTCCTGCACTGAATTACGTGTGTTCACTGCGCGTCCCGATGGTGGATTCTGACTTTGCTGTCACTGGACTCTAAATTAGAGCCGTGTGGCTTGCCATTATATGGCTGCTGCTTGGGGCTTGAAGTCCTAGAGCTAAAATTCAGTTACTTTTCCTCACCTGGATCGTTGCAGCATCTCATTGCACTACAGGCCTTGTATGATTTTTTTTGTTGCCACCCACTGTTGATTAAAAATAACATCTGCTTCTACATTTCATGGCATTAAGCATGACTGTTGCTCTAGGACATTGTAGAAGGCCAAAGAACAATTGGGATAGTAAACAAAACTTAGTGTAAAGAGAAGTGTTAGTTAAAGGCAGGCAAATAGACTTCTGTGTGGAAAATATCTTTTTGGTCAAGGTAATGGTATGGAGGCAGAGTTTTGCTTTGAAACGAGGTAATTGTTTTCTGACCAGGTTCTTCCAGCAATTGACTTATTTATATTGAATGATAAATGCCCTGGTGCATGTGTGGCTTTCTAAGGAGGGATTATGTCCCTACTTTTAAATTTTCATGACTTCTGTAGCGGATGCCTTCAGTACTTAAATCATAATTAATTGTGAACTGAAAGAATCTCAGAGTTAAGCCTACTTATGAAGTAAAATCTGCACAGATATTTTTAGATCATGCGTTTGCCACATCCCTCCCACAAGCACAGACGTGATTGTTTGGAAAGAAGCAAAGGGCCAAATATTTAAATGTAAACATTGTGACATTTGGCTCTGAATTACTGAGAATATCATACAAATAACTAGGTGTTGCTTTTTAAAATGTGTAAATAGCAAAATCACTTAGCTAATTCCTGTGCTGGGGAGGGTAGGCATCTTTGCCAATTTTGGAGTGAATGGCAAGTGCCAGCCAGAAGTATTTTTACCCAGTGAAAGACTTGTGCTCTGTCCCTTCAGGTGTGAGGACTGTTCTGAGTGCACATCTGCAGTGCTGGATGGAGACAGCATGCCCAAGAGAGGACTCATCTTTTCAACAGGCACCTTCAATTTGTGGGCTGTTTAGTCTTTTCTGTGGTTTTTCTAGGCATAATGACTCAGTAATCTCTGGCTTTCCATTGAGGTGAGGGCCCAATACATTTCTAGAAGAGGTGAAACTCAAGTGTTTGTTCTTACCACCAGGCACATGATCTCCATTGACCAGCTTTTGGCTGCAAGCCTTTGATCCTAAAGCCCTAAACTGAACAGTGGAGTTGGAAGGAGGGGACAGGAAATACAGTGAAGAAACAACTCGGCGTGCTTTCAGTTTTGTAATAAAGCACGGCATTTCTTGTTAATGAGCAGTTCCTTCGGAGTAAAGTGCTTACCTAAATGTTGCGTGCGAAATGGATTTGGTTTTTGCAAATGATGAGTTCTGCTGCCTTCTCCCCAATAATGTGTTGGAAGTCTACAGAAGTGAATGTTCCATGGTAAATGAGCGTGTGTGTTTTTTTGTTTCCCTCAGGCAAAATACATCTCCCAGTGCATCGATGAGATCAAGCAGGAGCTAAAGCAGGATAACATTGCAGTGAAATCAAATGCAGTCTGCAAACTTACATATGTAAGTGCCTTGCGGGGATACAGCGTGATTGCATCTTCTAATTTTTTCATCCTTGTTGACTAGGAACTAGCCTGCTTATTCTTCTTAGACTGGTTTCACAGCCAGCTTTAACTGTTTTCAGTGCAGGCTGTGGGTGAAAATGCTCCCACACGTATCTCTGACATCAGAGTCTGCATGTTCCTGTTCCATTCGTTGTGCTGGCACGGGTATTTGTACAATTTTATTGAGCTAGGTCAGGAAGCTAATCTGGTTTAAAACTAATCCAATTAAAAAAAGTAGTTCTCATCTGGATGGTTTCTTAGGTAGCTGCATGAGCAGTTGAAACTGGTGTTTTTCTCTTAGTACAGTCCTTTGCAGAGAACAGGAAAACGCTGTTAAAGAGTGATTTATTTTTTTTAAGAGGGGGGAAAAACTGTCCACAGTGATGCATATAAAACTGCTATGTAGTACTTGGAATTAATGCAAAGTACTTCTGAAACGTGCTTCTGGTAGAACTTTGGGATGTCTTTAGCTTCTTCCAGGTGGCATAGAACATAACAGTGGGTCATAATCTTGGTGTCTTGTAGTGTTATTTTTGGACCCTTGTTCTATCTTTAATTTTCTGAGGTATCCTGACTTGTTTTTTGAGTCTCGTATTTCAGAAGTTTTCAATCTAGGCTTCTTTGCTTACAGTTACAGATGCTGGGCTACGACATCAGTTGGGCTGCTTTCAATATTATTGAAGTCATGAGTGCATCAAAGTTTACATTCAAAGTGAGTTTTCTGTGAAATTACTGCTGTACTAACCAAGCTGTTTCATTATTTTATTTAATTAATATATTGGCACATCATCTTTTGTTTGATTTCTTCAGTGTGGAAAGGAAGTAGGCTCTGTTTATTTTCTAGTATATAATACTTGACCTGCTACTATAGGCTTTCTCTATTGGATATTTGACAACAGCTGTCAAATCTTTTGTGGAAAAAAGAGTGCATGGTTTTGTGTGGGTGGATGTGTTATTTTTCCCCCGTAAGGTTTTGTTCATGCTTGTTCTTTTACAACAAATAAATGGGATGGAACATTACTTTGTAAAGAATGGCTTCCAGATTGGGCTTTCATACCTGAAAGTCAGGAGTCAAGGAGTTTTGGTTTAGGCACAACCAGGACAAAACAAATATTCCCTGTTTCTCCTACTGATTGTCCTATTTTCTGCATCTTCTTGGCCACTGAACCTGTATGTTCCAACAAAGTGCGGGAGATAAAGATAATTTTAATACCCGTAAGATAGATGAATTACATCTAAAGATGTTACTCGTATGAGATTATTAATAAGGGTTTATGTCAGGAAAGAACAGAAAACCCTGTCATCCCTCTTCTGTTATGCAAACGTCCTGTCTAATTGTTCTGCTTTTTAATATTGCTGGTAGAACCACCAGTTGCCGTTCATCTAAACTTTGTCTAAAATTAGTTTTTAAAAGTGACTTTTATTCTCCTTGCCTTTTCACAGAGAATTGGTTACCTAGCTGCCTCTCAGTGCTTTCATGAAGGGACTGATGTAATTATGTTGACTACTAATCAAATCCGAAAGGTAAACTCCTGATTTCAGTTCTTAATTTTTTTCTTGCTCAGTCTCCCTATTTGTGTTTTGAAAACTGTACAGCTTTTTTAAGGAACAACTTCTTTTAAGGAATATGAAGGTGTACAATTCTATTTACTTGGTGTACAGTCTGCTTTGATTCTACAATCTGAAGGATGGATGGAATGCTTAGTTGTCCGTAGGCTTCCCTTGTGCAGTCTCATGCCAACTGTCTGTATTTACTTGTTTAAAAAAGATCAGTGGGATGTTATCCAGTATCTTTCCTAAAGCCTGCAGATATGTTAAAGCCAGAATGTGTTGCAAAGTTTTGTTGCTCCTGAAGAAGTAATTTAGTTATTCTCAAAGTAGAATTTAATTTTGTCCCACCTACAAGAGATGCAGATGGCACAGAAGCCTGAAGGCCTGTGTTTAGCTCTCCTACTGTGGTCTTGTACTCAGGAATCAAGACTGTTAATTCTCAGTTTGTTTGCTCTGTGCAGTTCACTTCATATTTTTGTTTCCTAATAACTGCAATTAAGGATTTATCCTGTAATGCTCCGTATTCCATAAGATCTGGTTTTATAATCTGCATGTGAACATGCTCAGATAGGAGTATTAATATTTTTTAGGAGCCTGAATCTTAAAAACACTTGAAAGACTATACTACGTTGACTACAAATAAGTACAAAGAAACTTGACAAATGAAACGTGTTCTACGCCCTAGCCTGTGTTCTGTCTTTATGCACTGAAAGCCATGGTGCTCCCAGCAGCTTGGAAGGAAAGCAGTCTCATTGCTCTAATATATGAAGCTAGGACACTGTTATACACTCATCAAGAGTGCGTGTTCCCAGTGAGGCTGATGTCAATTTGGCTTTGATTTAACGGTGTTAGTATTTAATTCCATTTTTTTTTTTTTAGGATTTTAACTATATTTGTGATCATCTCTGAGTTTTTTAATTTTTTGCCACTTCTGAAATACCACTAGGGTGTGATGTTTCTAGTTGCTTTTATGTTGCAGTCACCTATCTATAATTTAATTACAATTCCTCGTACCAATTATTAATCCTGTATTTTAGCAGGTGTTGGAGGACATTCCTCTTAATAGCTGATATAAACATTCCCATGGAACAGAAGCTTTGCTTCATATCTGTTGAATGAATGGAATTGGTCTGAAAAAAATAATTTCTCAACATCCTGTGATCTTAAATTTTTGAGCTTCTTTTTCCTTTTTTAGGATCTGAGTAGCCCTAACCAATATGATACTGGAGTTGCACTGACTGGCTTGTCCTGTTTTGTTACTCCAGATCTTGCCAGGGACTTGGCAAATGACATCATGACTCTGGTGAGTTGATAAGACTGAGTAATGTTTTTTTTCCTATAATTAATGTTAAATTGTTCAAATCTGGTAAATACCCATTAAATTTAGAACTGTTACATATGAAAGCTGACGCTTTTTCCTCTTGAGTCTTTTGGGGACCCTTTACAGCCTTTGTGGCTCAGGAGGGTTACATTGGTTATTTCTGTTAGTTGGGGTGATAAATGATGGTACTTTGCTCACCCATCAGAAGCTGAGTTTTAGGAAACTGAAGTAGCCGCGTCTCCTATGAAACATTTTTGAGAGAGACTGGTGTGGACACAGGGGCCTTGAGAAGAATCTCGGAAATATGAATTTGCTAAGAGCCTGATCCCAATTGTTTCATTAACAGATGTCTCATACGAAGCCTTATATCAGGAAGAAGGCAGTGTTAATCATGTACAAAGTTTTCTTGAAATACCCAGAGTCCCTCCGTCCTGCATTTCCTCGCCTTAAAGAGAAACTTGAAGATCCAGATCCTGGTGAGTGGATTTTAGTAAATTGCTTCTGCTCCAAAACATCTAGGTATAAATGCTTTTCAAGCTTGTAGAGAGGAGTGAAAAATGAAAAACAATTCTGAGCACAAATAATGTTTGAATATCTGGATGGCCATATGAGAGTTTTGACAGATGTTACCATATTAAAAATGCGTTCTAGTTCTTTCTTCAAGGCCAAAGTTACTGCAGCTGTATCGGTGGATTAAACTTTAATGGGACAAAGCTGCTTAGTGATTCGTGGCTTGTTGCCCAACTTGACTGTTGAAAATATTTCAGTTGATTCCAAGCTTCTTGTTTCTTGTGCACTGCTAGAAAGCTGCAGCTGTTGGCTGGTGGCAATAGATGTACTTAAAATAGTTTCACATAATTCAGTAGACTTTTTTTTCTATTTTTAAATTTAAAAATATACTCCTAATTGGTGTTACTGGAAGGTACTAGTTTTCCTTCACAGTGCCAAAATGCTGTATATGTTTCAAGGAGTCTGTGTGCATTGTAGTTTTACGAACTCCAGTTGACCGGTGTGTTTAGAAGGAAAAATGTAGTTATGTTCACTGGGCTGATTTGTTATGGGCATGTAAGATGCGTCTTCCAGGGACAATGTTTATTAAAAACAAATAAACAAGCAAAACCACCTGCAAACAAAGGAAGAAACTACTTATTTATGCTGCTTTATGGAAAAAAACTTTCTGCTATAAAACCTAGACTAGAAGACTCCAAATTGAGATCAATTTGAGATTGAGCAATTAGAATTAACTTGTTCAGTCATCTTGTGTAAGGATTTTCTTTTTATGGTTTAATTAAAAATGCCTAAATACATTGTAAAGAAGCAGTGTCTGGAAACTTTATGGTGGATAAAGTTAATGATTTTAATTTTTGTTGTCTGTGTCCCTCAAACAAGCCATCTACAGTAAGGAGGGGAGGAGAATGGCAGTGTTGTGTTGTCTGATAGTAGGCACAAAGCAGATACATAGCTTGATATATTAGAAAGCAGCCAAAATTAAATAATATCCTTTCTGAGTTTGTCTTGCATTCCTATGTTCAGTTCACTACCTCATCACGGTAATGAAGCTGAGCCATTCCTCTTGGAATGTCCAAGTCTGAATCTTTAACTGCTTTTGTTCTGGGTGTTCTGCACCAGAAATTTCAATTACAATTAAAGTGTTGATGAGAATTTTGCTTTTCTCACTTCTGTTTCCCAGGTGTGCAGTCTGCTGCAGTAAATGTTATTTGTGAGCTGGCTCGACGCAATCCCAAGAACTACCTTTCTCTTGCTCCACTCTTTTTCAAGTTGATGACATCGTCAACCAATAATTGGGTTCTCATTAAAATTATAAAACTGGCAAGTATTCTCTACCTATATTTACAGGATTGGGATCCTCATTAAACTGTTGGGTATGAAAATAGGTTTCTTGCTTGTAGGTATAGTTACCTTTAATTCTAATTAAAAAATGAACCAGGAATCTATTCTAGTATTTGTGAACTTAGAGGAAAACATATTTTAACATAGCTTAGTTAAATATAATGAATTGTAGTTTAAATAGTGTTTTTATGTTGCTTAAAACCAGCTATTAATTCAGTTTATTGTTTGTATTTCTTAAAATAGTTTGGTGCTCTTACTCCATTAGAACCTAGGCTGGGAAAGAAATTAATTGAGCCTCTGACCAACCTCATACACAGGTATGTATAACAAAAACTACTTTGTTTATTCAGGATTGGTAAAGTGTGTGTTAGGAAGGTCAGTAGCTAGGTCTAGTGATGCATTTCGGAACTTCTTCCTGAGCTTGAATGTGTTGGTTTCAATATCAAAGTAGTAATATTAAGACTATTCCTAAAAAAAAAACTTGACTGAGGTAAAATACCCTAATGAAAGCCTTTGGGTGTCAGCTGTCTTGAATTTCTCAGAAGCTTGTATGCTTTGATTTCACTCATTTTAAGCCAGGGATTACTTTGGTGCATATATTTAAACAAATACACACAAAAACTATGCCTTAAAAAAAAAAGCTGTGTATTTGCCTCTTCTGTTCATCTGCATGTGTTTGACTCTTGATTTTTTTTGGAAGTGCAGTTAAAGAAATTTGAAGGTATCTTTGTGCCTTGTTAAAGTTGGTTTGTATTATTGTTTTGGATCTAATTCTGGACTAAACTCAGAAAGGAGGAAGGAATAAATACATATTCCCAGTTATGGAAAGAGTGTCATACTATGTTGGAGTTATCAAAGTTTCAAGATCAGTTTCTCTTAATGTGGCAGAGCATGAGGATGAACAAGAATGAGAAAATTTAAAACAGGTATCTGTGTAGCGATGAGAGGGAGCTCTAGCCAAACAGTTTCTCTTCATCATAGTACTGCTTACAAGGCTGTTTCTGAGCAGACCAGCCAGAAGGCTTGCATCCAAACAGCTAAGGAGAGTTTTTGCCACAGTGACGCATACATACAAACTCACTAGAAGCAGTACTTCACTAGAAAAAGCAGCAAGATGGACAGAAAGTCTTCAGTCCTGTCTGTGTGCTCTCCAACTTCCGCAGTAGCTATTTGTTTCATTATTTGAGGACATAACTGTTCTGATTGACTTCCATTGTCTGTCATTTTGGGTCTCATATCACACATGCATAAGGCCAAACAGCCTGCCACCTACCACAAAATGCACAGAGAGCAAAAGTGATTGTCCCAGTTCTGAGCATGCCAGAGTCATGGATACCGTGTGCTGAGTGACCTTCACAGGAGCAGTTTGTGACTGCTGCCTCCAGAGCTGTTTGCTCATTATCTTTGCGGACCTGCTTCTCCAGCAGCAGTCCTTTGTTACTTGTGAGGTTTGCTGTGTGGCTGGGGGGCACTTTGTTTGCATCATGTAAATCAGTTTTTGTAAGAGAAATCCTCAGAATCTCACAGTATTTACCGAGTGTTCAACTGACCATTTTCTTGAATTTACGTTTGGAGTGGAATAGGACATTTGAAAATATGTTGCTGGCTTGTAGGAATATGCAAGAGTCTGCTGTTCATGCATGACTCATTCTCTTTGGAGAGAGAGACCTGGAGGTTGTACACCTGCTTCTCGTACTGTGAATTTTTGACCTTGGGCAGAGGACTTGATTTGATCCTTGGGACAAGATCGGTTCAGTGCTCTGAAACTGGGACTGAGATTTTGAGTAACCACTTCCTTCCTTATCCCTCCTGTTACAGTACTGTTATTTGCCTCTTCTCAGAGAAGAAATGACTTAATCCATCTCTACTACGTTCTGTTTTGGAAGTCAAGGAGAGGACTGCAGAATCAGCTGTTCCTCCCCCCCCACACACACTTTCAGTAGCCAGCTGTACTGCCTTCCTCCTATTTATAAGTGAGAATCATTTCCTCTAGTTTGGAGGTATATGGAACAGAATACTGGCAGTTTCCTGTGTAATTAAAGGTGTTAACTAGCTCCAAGATATTGCTGACAACTCTTCAAAATGTGACGGTTTTATTCCCTATTTAAAATACTTGATTTCTGTTTCAGCACCTCAGCCATGTCTCTCTTATATGAATGTGTGAACACAGTAATAGCAGGTGAGAACTGAGATTTGTGACCTAGAAAGAACATGATGAATTTTGTCATCAATTAATTGTGACTGTTTTTTAACTTAATATATTTCTATAACCAAATTTAATCACTTGGCAAACTTTCAGTGATTTCTTTCACTACATAACTGTAACTGAAATCCTGTGTCAGTAGATGAGGCTGTTATTACCACTATGTTCTGTTTGCTAAAGTCTAAAACAAAGCATTAACTAACGATGAGTATTTATATTTTGTATAACTTATATATTATTTATATTCAAGCTCCTAAGTGGTGTTAGAACTGTGAAATATTCCAGCAGCAATAAAATGAAGAACATAATCAATGCCTTATGGAAATCTGACGTTTTCTTATGTGAGGAAAAATAAGCTTTTTTTCTTAAGCTGTGGAACTGGAGAAATAAAGAAGACTTGGTGCAATTCCTTGAATGAGGTCACTGAAATAACAGATCTATAGTTTACATTCATTTCTGAGTGGGGGAAGGGTTGTGAACTTACTACTGGGGATGGAGAAACTAAGGCAAAACGGTGTGATGTGGTATTCCAGCTGAGACCTGGCACATTCCTGCCCTCATGTGGAAGCAGAGGGTTGTTCATATACACAATTTGGCCGTAAGTCTGTCTCTTGGGTAGTTTTAGATTCTCCAAGGGATAATGATGCAGGAACATACTGCATTGGATCAATTCAAAGAAATGGTGACCTGTCACTTGCTTCGTGTTCACTGGTTCCATCAGGGAAATGCAAGATGAAGTTATGATGTTGAGGAAAAAAGTAGCACTGATTCCATTGTGGATAAGAGGGTGCCTTCCTGAGAGAAAACAGGGTAAATCGTAGAACCATTAAGGTTGGAAAAGACCTCCAAGATCATCTGGTCCAACCATCTCTCTACCACCAGTATCGCCCACTAAACCATGATGTATGGCTTAGTGGGTGAACCAGATGGAACCAGGTCCACCCTTTCTTAAAATCTTTCCAGACGGTGATTCCACCACCTCCCCGGGCAACCCGTTCCAATGCCTGACTGCTCTTTCTGAATAGAAATGTCTCTTAATTTCCAACCTGAACCTCTCTTGGCACAACTTGAAGCCATTCCCTCTTGTCCTGAAGAGAAAGAGAAATTCACTCACTGAGATCACCTCAGGGAGGCCTGCTAAGGGACTATAGTGTAAAACTTGAATTTGGAGAACATGAAGCAGAGTACTTGCATCAGAGCAGCACCTTGTACCTTCCAGTTCCCTGCATGGCCTGAAAAGCTACTTCCCACACTCCTTCCCAGAAATGTAGTTCTGCAGGATTATGGAGAGTAAAATGTCTCTGCACTTGGTGTCACTGAGGTCAGTTTGTGTTACTGGCTTGGTAAAGGATTGTGCTGGCATGGACGTGCTAGGTGACAACAGTAGTTAACAAGATACCACCACCTTTCCTGCTGTGGTTTGCATGTTGTCGTTGCTTTACAAATGTCCAATGTAATCAACAGCAGGAGCTGATTTAGCCTTGAGTCTCTTGCTGGCTTGATGAAAAAACTCCAGTTTAAATATATTAAACTCTAGGATGCTGCATTTCATTACGTTAGGGAACTGTACACTTAAATTCATCTGTGCTGTAGCTGGTGACATATTTACAGCTATGACTGCTGTGTGATGTCAGTAAAATGAACATTAATGAGAGCAAAGTGTAATATAAAGCAGCTTTGACCTGTTCCAACAGCTCATGCCTTTCCTTTTTTTTTCCTTCCCTGATATTTATTACTTTACATAAAGTATAAGAACTACAACCTTCTCCCCTCCCTAGCTCACTGAAAAGATAAACAACAAAAACTTAGATTTCCTTGTGAGCTGAGCTAGCTGTTGACTTCTGTGTTACGTTATATTCATTCAGAATATAGTAACTGAAACTTCTCTTTGTTTATTTCAGTTTTGATCTCACTATCCTCTGGGATGCCTAATCACAGCGCTAGCATCCAGGTATAACACTGTTTGGGTTCTGGTGGGTGTTATTTGTTCTGCTCTACTGTGTAATACCAAATGCTGTAGAGAAATTGGATTATGTTCCTTTGTTAAAGCAATAAATAGCCCACTGAAGAGCTCTCACATAGGTGGAATCCTACATACTAAAGCATTTTTGATATAAATTCTGTTATTTTCTTTGGTTTAATGTGCAAATTCCCCTCCTTTAAAGGTTTTCTGTTTTGTTCATCTTGTATCAATGCAATCATAAGAACTCTGTTCCTTTTGTTTTGAAATCTGTAAATAAAACAAGTCTGTCTTACCAGAGGCTGCACGTCTTCCTTGTGTGCTCTAGCCACCCTTTTGTATTGAGTAAACTTTACAAACATTTTAATTTAGATTTTCGAGGCTTGTAATAAGCACAGTCTTTTTTTTCCCCAGCTTTGTGTACAAAAGTTAAGAATATTGATAGAAGATTCTGACCAGAACTGTAAGTATGTTGCTTGTCTGCATGGAAGCTTTTAGCAACCAGTCACTGGAGGGCAACTGAAGCAGTCTTAGAGCAATGAGTTTTCTCCAAACAGCTTACTCGTTATTATAGTGCCTGGTATGTTGCGAGCAACTGCTGGTTTTGTAATGTGGAAGTAATTTTTGATGTTGAATGTTTCTTATAAGGAGCTTTTTTTTAAAAAACAGATAAGTTAGTACTACTGCTTGTGGTCTTGGAAATCTAAAACACTTCTCTTCCTATCCCTTTTCATAAACTTCCTGCTTGCAGAGTAGTGAGGGCTATTCTGTAGTGGAAGCATAATAGTAAAACGTAGGAATGGTTGCTTTTTTAGTGACTACAAAGAACATTGTAAAAACCTTCTTTATACAAAAGCTTTTGACCTGTTTTCCTGACTTTTTTTCCCATTGAGAACAGGGCTCCTGCTTAATACACCAATCTTCTTCATGCTTAAGCTGTGTCCATCTTAGGATGCCAGCTCTCAAAACCCATAGGTTCTATATGTTAATTATATATATTTTTAAATCAGTGATAAAGCTTGAAGTGCAAGAAAGCTGTGATGACTGTGAACTATGGGTCTGGGGGGGAGATTGTAAAATGAAGGAAAATCTGCAGTGTGCTGTTTCTCAAAAATGGTCCTCCTCATCCAAGATAAATATTTGAACGTGTAGAAGTTGATGTAAGTAAAAGCAGTCAATACTAAGTTTTCATGTGCAACACAACAGTATTTCTATATTTGGAAAGAAGTTTTATTTTGTCTTTCACAGTGAAATACCTGGGATTGTTAGCTATGTCCAAAATCCTGAAAACACATCCTAAGTCAGTTCAGTCTCACAAGGATCTCATTCTCCAATGTTTGGATGACAAAGATGAGTCTATCCGTCTCAGAGCTTTAGATCTGCTGTATGGCATGGTATGTTTCCACACCTATTTCCTTTCCCTTCCAGCCCATGTGACCCCTTGTTTAGGAGGCTAATGTTTAAAAAAAAACAAAACTTCTCCTCACCTCTGTAGCATTGTGATAACTGCCATAGTTTTTCTGGCACTTCTTGCAAATAAAAGATCTGGTACAGCACACAAAGGCTTTAAATACATTCCAACTGTGGAAAGACTTTGAGTTCAGGCACTATGGAAGTCACCCAGAAGGCCTAAGAATTCGCTGCTCCTTCCTCTAGATGAGAAGTGGCTGTGGACATACAGGGATAAGTCGCTGCTCTTTTGCATTGCAGTGCATGTTGCAGCACATGACAGCTGGGGTTGACATAAGTTGCACAAAGAATGGGAAAGTCTGGAGCACTCTGAAAAGGCAGCTTTAAGCTGCTTCTTTGTCAAATTTGCCCTTTCAGTTTTGTTATGCCTTCTTAATGACATACAGAATTCCATTCTGATTGTTTTAGCCAGCTCTGTGCACACGTTCTGCAGCTGTGCAGATCAGTTTATAAAGTATGCATAGGCTACAGGGGCAACCTGGTGGTGAGAACACTTGATCTGTGAAAAGGCTGTGTGTACAATATTTGTAGTAAAGTGCTTTTCATTTGGGAGGGGTCTTTGCCCTTGGTTCTGATTTCTTGTTAACACAGTAACATAGGTCCATCAAAGATTTTAGCAATTGCTTTACTGGAATTAGAAGAATTTATCAGTACAGGAAATAGCTTATTTTTGTTTCAACCCTTCGATAACTCTTTAACAGGTTTCAAAGAAGAACTTGATGGAGATAGTGAAGAAATTGATGATTCATGTGGATAAAGCGGAAGGGACAACGTACCGGGATGAGCTGCTGACTAAAATCATAGATATCTGTAGTCAGTCCAATTACCAATATATCACAAACTTTGAATGGTCAGTGGTTTTATGTCAAATTTGAAATTGCCAGCAATGGTAATGTGTGTTTGTTCATTAGTCAAATTGTGTCCCTTCTGCTTTTTGTAGGTACATAAGCATCTTGGTGGAACTGACCCGACTGGAAGGCACACGGCATGGGCATCTTATAGCAGCTCAGATGTTAGATGTAGCTATCAGAGTTAAAGCTATTCGTAAATTTGCGGTTTCTCAAATGGCTATGCTTTTGGACAATGCTCATCTCATAGCCAGCAACACCCAGAGGAACGGAATCTGCGAGGTGCTTTATGCTGCTGCTTGGATATGTGGGGAATTCTCTGAGTAAGTGCAACTGGGATGTCTGACACTTTGAACAGCTTATTTCGGACACGGATTCAGATCATTAAAAACTACTTTTTGAGAGAAGGGTGGCTCAAAATGTGCACCTTATTACTAACAAAAGGATTGCTTCTTTCCTTCACCTTCACCTCATGAGATTCCTCTACTCGAGACAGATGCTTCATTTTGACTGTTTTCCTCTGTATTCCTGCTCACTCATACAGTAAGGCATGATTGTGGATGTAAGCCGTCAAGACCTTAAGCCAGTGATTGAACTCGTTAATGATTTAAGTCTAACCCTATTTATATAATAGGGAAAATATCCAGTGAGCCTGTTTGACTGAAATGTTTTTTACTTGTTTTTCTTTCTCTTTTGCCTTTGAGAGGCTTTTGCAGAGCTTGCTTTTCATGAGAATGAGAAGTATTATTTCTGTCCCAAACTGGTCTGTACCAACAGTAGCACAGTCTTCAGTGTTGTCAATGTTAACTTTTATATTAAATAGATATATTCATCTCTTGGTTGGGTGTGCATGCACACGTGCTTTACCTAGCCTTCATTTTGGTAAACTGGACGTACCATGGTATTGTATCTTAGAATGGCTTAGGTTGGAAGGCACCTTAAACATCATCTAGTTCCAGCTACCCCTGCCATGGGTAAGGATGCCACTCGCTTGATCAGCTTGCCTTGGGCCCCATCCAACCTGTCCTTGAGCACTTCCAGATGTGGGGCATCCACATTTTATTTTTGTTCAGTAACTGGTTGGAAATACCACCTCACTGATGCAGTGGTGAAGTACAGAATGGCAGAAAAGTACCTGGGCTGCTAGTCCGTTGTCAGAGCAGTTGGACATAATGTGCAATGCTTAGTGAATGGAGAAAATACTGAAACTGTAGAGGTGGAAGCTGAGGTGTCCCTCCCCTTCCCCCTTCTTTAAAAGGATAAAGTTGTAGATTCCTCTATCATGTTACTGCTGTCATTTGAAAGGGGAAAAGATGCGGAGAGCAAATGATCGTGTATTTGTAGTCTCGCTTGTGGTTTCTGCAACACTTCATACTTTCACAGAGGTTTTTGAAAAATTCTCTATGAAGACTGACAAAATGTTGAAGTTGCTCAATTGCTGTCTTTCATATGTTCTCGCTATCTTTTTAGACACCTTGAGGAAGCAAACCAAACTTTAGAAGCAATGCTGAGACCTAAAGTTACAACTCTACCAGGCCACATCCAGGCAGTTTACGTCCAGAACATGGTGAAGCTCTATGCATCCATCCTACAGCAGAAAGAACAATCTGGGGAAAAGGAAGCAGCTCAGGAAATTACACAGCTGATGATTGAGCGCTTGCCTCAGTTTGTACAGAGTGCAGATCTGGAAGTTCAGGAGAGGGTAAGAGAACAAACTTATCTTGGGATTTATCATACAAAGACTCATTTGTATTGGATCACATTTCTCATTTTTTGTGGACGTGCGTATTTTATGCAAGCCACTGTTATTGGCGTGATGTTTGTGTTCTGTACTTCTTGTAGCTCAGTGAAAAGGCACCTTGGCACTACAGGAGTGCTAAGAGTGGTGACGTTTTGTGTCAGAGCCCAGATCTAATTCTAGATCAAAATCACCCCCAAAGGCTGCTTGCAAGAACTTAATTCAAAACAATTTAGTTTTAAAACTGTGATCTAAGACTTGAACATGTTGTGAAGTCCATTTTCCAAGATCACAATTCAAAATGCTGCAAGATGACTGCAGTGATTTTTGTGATGTATCCATTGAACCAAAAACCTGCCATACATACTAGTTCCTAGTGGGTACATTGCCCTTGCCTTTCTCAGAAACTATCATAGGGTGGAAAGTGACAGATGAAGACCAATAACTGTAGTATTTAAAAAACACTATAGGATTTTTGAGGCTTTACAGTGATTTGCTTATTTTGTTGGGCTTACATGGAAAGCTTGTTTTTATTTTTGCATGTGATAAAGGTTAAGAGTGTGCAAGTGGTTATTTTATAGTAAGATGTGATAAATTCAGCAGTACAGTCAGATTTGCATTCATTGATTTAAAAAATGCTGTGTGCTGGCATGATCTAAATGGAGAGCAAGAGAGGGTCTGTGCAGGCAATATATGCCTCTGTGCTATGTCACAAGTGTGTTCGTTAAACCATACAGGCTTAGCAGGGAAAAACAGGCTGCAGGCTCCTCGGCCCAGCCCCGCTGCTTATTCCCTGTTAAGCCTAAACCTTTGTATTTGATACCTTTTTTCATTAAGGGGGGGGGGCCCCCCCCAAGGGGGCAAAAAATAAAAACATAAAATCCCTTCTGAAAATCCAGTCTATTATGTACTTTGTTCTAGAAAAGTGTTTTGTAAAACCAGGTAAATAGCATTATATGCTATGGTGGAGAGAGGCAGCTGTATTTTGGTCTCTCTGTTGAAATCAGTAATAAATTAGGCACAGAAGTATGGGGCTTCTTTTAATTCCCTTATTTCAGTAGTCACTACAGTTATCTTCAGCTGACTTTAGCTGGAGTTCCTTTTGGGGCAGTTTTTAATTATTTGTTCTGAAAATACTTTTGTGTTTTTCTTAGGCTTCTTGTATTTTGCAACTAATAAAATACATTCAGAAGCTACAAATAAAAGAAGTGCCTGTAGCTGAGGAAGTAATAGCCCTGTTTGCTGGTGAGCTGAACCCTGTTGCTCCTAAAGCACAGAAGAAAGTCCCAGTTCCAGAGGGGTAAGTAAGATTCCTTCTTGCTTGCAGTGCTTTATGTGAACTTCTAAAATCTTAACTAGTAAAGATACGTATATGACTAGAAAAAGTGAAACAGCTTGATTAAGTACCCTTGAGTATTTGTGTTTACTGCAAATCTTACCAGCTTGGACCTTGATGCCTGGATCAATGAGCCTCCATCAGACAGTGAGTCAGAAGATGAAAAGCCCAAAACAATTTTTCATGATGAGGAACAAAGGCATTCCAGGCACAGACAGCCAGAAATAGATGAAGAAGAACTGGCCAGAGTGAGTGAATGTTAATATGCTTCTTTGGGGTACTTAGTTCAGTAGCAATATTGTCAGAGTTAATAAAACAGTTGTAACTGCTGTTGTAGATTCTCCTTGTAGTCACAAGCAGACTGCTTTCTACAGCCCTGGAAATCTGATGATTTGATGTGAACAAAATGCGTGTTTGAATAGAAGTATCTGTAGTCACTGCGGAATACGTCCAATACCAGGTGCTCCTGGAAGTGTGGCTTTCTTATTTTGTCCAAATGGAAGGAAGATATAAGAATTCCTTGTTGGAATTTTGAGCTCTTGTAAAAATCTGACCTGTAAAGCGTACTGTGTAATGCAGTTCACTTTGAAGTACAGGGTCTTGAAGATGAACGCTTGTCCCAAGCTCTGCAACTACTTGTTCTTACGTATCTCCTTCATTGGTGTACTTGTGTTACTGCGTGCTCTATATTGGCAAAAAGAGGCAGCACCTTTGCTCATGGACTTCAGCAGCTTCTGTGAACTATTGTAATGTGTCTGTTCTCAGTAGTGATAGAACCTTTCCTACTTTGGACATTTTCTATTTCCTTAGAGAATACTTTTTGTTGATAAGAATCTTCACTTCTTCCTCCAAGCTGTGAAAATAAATACAAATGTTTGCATTGCCATCCAGATCTGGTCTCAAGGAAGTTATCTAGTCTAGAAACAAAAGGCAAAGAAAGGATTTTCTAAGGAGTGCCAGTTACAGCAATAACGGTACATAAAGTTATGTCCTAGTATCTCATAACTCATGGTTTATCATAATCGAGCTACTATGATGTATTTTTGCAAGTAGTTAAGCAATGTTCCGAATATTGAGGGAGATGACACTTTTGCATTCTGATGCCTCTTAGTTCTCTCTGCTTGTAAGCAAACATTCTAACTAATTTTTTTCTTTTAGCGTCGAGAAGCCCGGAAACAAGAGCAGGCAAACAACCCATTTTATATTAAAAGCTCTCCTTCCCCACAGAAGGTGAGTTGAGTTCAAATGAAAATCTTCTGCTGTTCTATCATAAGTGTGAAGTCTCTTTGAATGCCAGAGCTGCAGTTTCCCATTGAGACACTTCTGATTATTTCTACTGCAATTAGGGTCGCTTACTAGTGTGGCAACTGGAGTGACTGCATACATCTATTTTTATAGACCTTATTTGTGTTGGAAAAACTTGCAAATGACTAAATACCACAAGAGCAGCCAGCTTTCTGTGGATTTCCAGTGGACTTCCAGTTAAAAAATAAAGTGATGACTTTCACAGCTCCCATTGCAGAGAAGCTTGTAACAATCTTTAACTTGTCATGGATTGCCCCATGTTTGGATTTCAGCAACAAGTCTAAAAGATGCAAAGAAACTTTTCTTCTTTGCCCTTATGTCACAAATTCCTGTGCAGGTAGTTTGTCCCAACTGTGGTTGATGGATTCAGGGTTCAGATTGCCAGGCACTTCAATAAGAGCGCTGGAGAGAGTGAATAGACTTTAAGGTTAGTAGTTAACATCCACACCGAAACATGTTCCCCTTAAAACACAGTGTGTTCACAGATCAAAAGCTTGTGGTGGCTTTTTTGCTGTCTTTTTCAGGGAAAGATCCTGTTTTATTCCCTCTGTCCTAAGGACTGCCCCATTTTCCTCAACCTAGATCTCTAAACTTCAGAAGAAGTGGCAATTTATTGTCAGTAAAGCATAAACCAAAATTTCGTCAGTTGCAACAAGCCTTTTCTGTGGCTGTAGCAGGGTTAAGGCTCTGTAGTTAGAAGCAGGGTGTTTTATAATAGTTATCAGTTAGCTCTAAAATACATCCTGCTACCAGATAGGATTTAGTACAGAGCTATTCCATTCCTATCCTTAAAATGTTCGCTTAGAGGATTAAACTGCTTGCTGTTTTGTAATGTAACATGGCTGTCTATATAGATCTGGCAGTGCTCAGAACATAAATTTTCGTTTTCCCAGCGATACCAAGACACTCCAGGTGTGGAGCATATACCTGTGGTCCAGATCGACCTCTCTGTCCCCTTAAAAGTTCCAGGTAAGTGCAGTTAATATTTAAAATCAATTACAGATTTTTTTAAAGCAAAAGTAACAACAACAACTTAATTTTTAAGTACACAGATGTTGTGGTTTCACCTGGCCAGCAGCTAAACACCACACAGCCGTTCGCTCACCCTCCCCCCCCTCCCTCTCTGGGATGGGGGAGAGAAACGGAAAAGTGAAATGAGAGTTGAGATAGACAGTTTATTAAGATAGAAAATAATAATAATAATAATAGTGTGTATGAAACAAGTGATGCACAATGCAATTGCTCACCACCTGCTGACCGATGCCCAGCCTATCCTGGCTAGCCACCCCTATCTATTGTTTAGCATGACGTCAGATGGTATGGAATACTCCTTTGGCCAGTTCGGGTCAGCTGTCCTGGGTCTGTCCCCTCCCAGCTCTTGCTGCACCCCCAGCCTGCCCGCTGGCAGGACAGAGCGAGGAGCTGAAAAGTCCTTGGCTTGGTACAAGCACTGCTCTGCAACAACCAAAACACTGGCATGTTATCAGTGCTCTTCTCATCCTAATCCAAAACACAGCACTCTACCAGCTACTAGGAGGAAAATTAACCCTGTCCTAACTGAAACCAGGACAAAGGAGCATGCTTTCATTAGGCTCCTAAATGGTTCTCCTTAACTAACATCTTTTAGAAAAGAGTACTTTGTGGTCTGAGTCCACTTGCTCTCAAGACAGTATGAGAAGTAATTCTGTGATTAAGTATGTTGTACAGCCAAGACTGTAGCGTGGGAATGCTTTAAAGGACAGGAGGTGATCAGGAGGCATTAAGTGGAGTCAAATGGTACGGATATGATTTTAGTGTTTTTTAAAATAACAAAAATAGCTTCAAACAACTAATTTGATATGCTGTTGTTAAAGTGCAGTAAATTGAAAGTGATAAGTTTTAAGGGCAAATACTTGAAGTTTACATAGCAAAGCATTTTCCAAAAGTATGGAAAAATGTCAGTATTAGTATATCCATAACACTAATTCTAGTTAGTGTGCATATTTAGCCCCTCTTTGTAATCCATTTAATGTAGACAAACAAGAATCAGAGCAGAATACTGCTGTCCTATTTGTGGAGAGAGATGGAGTGCAGCAGGAAAGTTGCTGCTAGAAGAGCTGTATGAGATGTCGAAGTGTAAGGCAGTGCCAATTGTCCTAATTCTGAGATGCTAAGAAGCAAGGTTCATGGACTGATTCATGTGGATTGAAAGCAGTTTGTCTTCCTCTGCAGGAATGCCGATGTCTGACCAGTATGTGAAACTGGAAGAAGAGCGAAGGCATAAACAGAAACTGGAGAAAGACAAGAAGAAGAAAAAGCAGAAAAAAGAGAAGAGAGGAAAGCATCATCGCCATAACTCCTTGCACACAGAGAGTGAGGAGGATATCACTCCAGCTCACCATGTAGATATCATCACAGAGGAGATGCCAGAGGTCAGTTGATTAACTTTGTGCTCTTCTGAGATTTTCCCCAAGAATTGCCAGCCAGCCTGTGTTGTTGCAGTTAGAGCTCTGACTTCTTGCAAAGCTGTTTAAGAAATGACTGACTGAGATGGTTGTAAGCTGTTCTTTCCAGGGGGAGAAACGACTGTCTTTTTGTTTACAAAAAGACAAATTGCCTCTGAAGCTATTAAAAAAAAGATGTATCTCTGCTATAAAAATAACTCTCCAAATAGTCACTTCATTTATTATGCTCTGCTGCTCCACTTTGACATTAACTTGCTGTCTAGTCAGCAGGTTTGCAGCTGATTGTAATTAATTGCACATGCTAGTGATGTAATCTGTATTTGTTCCTAAAACTTAGGTTAATCAAAACCAAACAACAGCAATTCAGATCCTGCAGTTTATGAAGAATGGCTTTCTGTTCTAAATTAATCTTGTATCTACATGTTGCATTAAAGAACGCTCACTGTTCTTATAACTTACTGTGCCTGACTGCAAGCTGGCCCATTCCATGGTTAGCAGTCTGAAAAAACTGCACGGAGGGGTGTAGTTTTGAAGTTGCCTGGGGTTCATTCACTTTTTCAGTGGGTGGTCTCTTTCTCTTTCCTGCAGAATGCATTGCCCAGTGATGAGGATGACAAAGATCCCAACGATCCATATAAGGCACTTGATATAGATCTGGATAAGTAAGTGACAGTTTTGTATGTGAATTTACTTAATTACTAACCAGAATGCATGAGGACTAGTCCGAGGCTAAACAGACACTATCTACAGTCCACTATGTGAAGACTTCAGTTTCTCTCCATGTCTTCAATGTAACCTCAGATGATCATCCAGGTTTGGTTCCCACTGAAGCAGAGATGATAAAACCTCAGATGCTCTAATGAATGGGTTTTGAAAGGATGAAAAAACATTTTGTGTGACCAAATAAAATGTGAAAGCACAGGGAAGTGTTGCTAGCATTAGATAGAAGTGAATTAGAGCTTTTGGGTATACCAAGCTCTTGGATTCAACGTGCATTTGCACTGAATGTGATCCACATTCATCTGTGTTCATCTCAGATCTGCTGCGTGTATGTACTTATAAGCGTGTATACTGTGTTGTGATAATTTGAGCATTAACAGCCAATTTGTAGCATCTCAAGGCATCATGTTGCCTTGTGGACCTTCAGTGTAGTGCCACTACTGAAAATATTTGAATACTACTGGATTGCGTGCAACTTTGTGCAACTTTGACCAGAGTCTGGTTCCTATGCAGCTACTGGAGTTGCTTACAGTAATAACAGCAATGCAGCAGGACCTGATAGCCTGCGGGCTGTGTGATAGCTAGAAGATGTCTGTTAAATATTGCACGTGGAGACTTTTAGTTGCTGTCTTACAGAACCACAATGCTAAATATAATTGCTGTTTTATGGTCCGTGGATGCCTCCTGTAATGCTTTGAAGGCTTTGCAGGTGCGTGTGTAGTCTGCCTCTTTCTCTTTACTTAAACAACTTGATACTTAACTTGAAGCTCTGTGCTGTTCTCTGCAGTTCTGTAGGAACCTGTAGGAGTTTGGTACCATGGCACTCTTGGGGAAAAAAAAAAAGGGAGGGGGAAATGTAGCATTTCTATAAAGTGAAAGAGTAGTTTATGAGGAACTTTTTCGTCACCTGGTCACGTTCCCCTTTGAGTCTGCAAAGGACAAATGTATAAAAGAAAATTAATTTTTGATATCATTTTATGTTCGCTTGGGAAGCCTCAACAGCATAGGAAAAAACTAAGTGGAGCAGTTTCTGAGTGCTAGGCTCTAGGAGGCATTCAGGGGCTTTTGTATTGTTTCCATCCATTCTCTTTCCATTTCATGTGAGTCACTGCTCTCCTGTCATGTTTTCTCATGTCTGTGTCCTCTCTTTCTTTCTGTGCTTGCACTGCTATGTCTGTGTCACGCTCACATGCAGTCTGGTTTCAGGGAAGCCTTCCAGGTAAGACTATACTGCTAAGTGCTTGACCTTCTTTGTCAGGTTGGTTGATTCAGTGGACTATATAAATGCTTGAGGGGTCTTGAAACTATTGAAATCCTTGACCCTCAAATTTGTGCAGGTCTGTTCCTTGTTGACTTTCAGCAGTGATCCCTGGTCCTGTACAGTTATGTGTCAAAGAGCTTAAAGATGAGATTTGCTTACAGTTCAAACAAATGGGGATCCTTCTTGCCATTACAGTCTCTGTTTCAAAGCTGTTGTTTTTTTTTGTTTTAAATTGATCAGGCCTGGCTCTTCATACAATATAAGCAAAAGATTAAGACAGATAAGACTGTTGGATATCTTTTTGAACCGGTGTTTGCTGCTCAAATATATTAAAAAAACAACACAACGTTAAGCAAAAGTTCTAGGAAAAAAAAAAAGCAATCAGCCAACTTTATAAATTGATTATGGACAGTGTTTGGCAAGGACAGACAAATTCCCGTGTTGCTTTTTTCCCCAAGTAATGGATTTTGGATACAGTGTAAATCTGAGCTGCTAGTCATACTTGGAAACAAATACCTGACATTAAATGCAACTCTTTTGAATGTAATGGTAGAGTACAAATTCATAGCATAAACATCCAAATTTAAGCAATTTACTGCTTAAAAGTCACATCTAGTCAGAGTGGCCTATTCATAAGTAACGCCAAAAAAAAACTCAAACACATGCCATTCAAGGGCTGCTTGAGCCATGTTTAATTCTCCACCTGTTTTTACATCTTCGGTCTTCCTTTAAGACTGAGTTCACAAAAATGCAGCATAGTGCTATGTGTATGTATTCTTCTGTAGGTGTTAGCCTGCGAGACTATAGTTATTATTGGAGCGATCAGGTGTTGGCGAGGGCTTGGCTCTCAAGTCACCTTGAAAGTGTTTCTGTCAACTTCTAATCCACGAGGGCAGTATCTGCAGTTACATAAATAAACTTAAGGTATATGTGTATGTGCTGATTTAGATTTCAGGGCCCAACTCTTTTTTTTATTTTAAATAAATAAAGCTTTTTCTTGGAAGTTCAGCGGATAGGCTCCCTAAACTCAGGTTATCTTTGCAGAAGGCTAATAATGTTCTCTGTATTTTTAAGGCCGTTAGCAGACAGTGAGAAGCTGCCAGTGCAGAGACATAGAAATGCCGAGACCCTGAAGTCTCCAGACTCAGAAGCTCCACCTGTAGAGAAGAGTAAGAAACCCAAAAAGAAGGAAAAGAAACACAGAGAAAAGGAGAGAGACAAAGGAAAGAAGAAAGAGAAGGAGAAAATGGTGGTAGAGGAAGAAGAGGAAAAAAAGGTAATTATTCGAGACTTGTATTCTTTTAGAAACTGCTGTTATGGGATGCGTCTACTGCTGTGTTTGGATTGTTGCTTGCAACCAGTCACATTTGACAGTTCAGACAGCTGAACATTTTTACCTTTTATCTCCTTAAATTTCTACGACCTTGCAAGAATGTATTTAAAGATTTATTAATAAAAATCTCTTACTTAACTGTGTAAGCTACTAGAATTCAGCAATCAGTAGCCTATGCAAGAGATCTTGCAGATCTAATCTGGAACCTCTTTGCAAAAACTGATGTTTTCCTTGTTCTTAAAGTTGGGAAGTTTCTTTAGCAGAATATCTGTAACTCACCTTCGTTTTGTGTCCTCTCCCTATATACTTAATCCTTCAGTTATAAAATCTGACATAGGTTGCAAGTTCTTCTGAATGCAGAAGTGTCCTCTATGCTAACCACTGCGGAAATGCAGGTTTTCTTTAAGATGCAGCCAGTGTTCTTTGTAACTTGTGGTTACGATCAGCTATGGCCAGGTTTAGAAATGGATTTAAAAGGTGAAGTTAAGCTTCTTGAATTATTTGCTCCTAAATATATTGCAACATATATGATGCGTTATGGAGAGATGCATTTCCATGAAAATTTAAGGTATTAACATACATTTATTTATTTTAGAATGGTACCAAAACTACCATAATGTTTTTTCTTCTCCTGAAATTCAGGGGGAAGACTTGGATTTCTGGCTCTCCACTGCTCCACCACCTGTTTCCACTACACAGCCACAGGTAGACATCATACAAGAAAACTTTTCTTACACTTGCATCTTAGCCGTGCTATTAGTGCTTTGTCATACTGCAGGAAGGAAGGGAAAGATAGCTTTCATCTCCTCAACATGAAGCAATGAAACTTTTTCTCCTCTCTTTGGACACTAATGGGAAGTTTCAAGCTCACTCTGTTGTGCAGATCAGTGGATAGAAATACAGATGCAGCTGTAGGCCAGGTTTTGTGGATTTAAATATTATATTAACCTGTAAATTTATTTCTTGGTGTGAACTAGACACTAGCAATGTTATTAGGGATGAGATGTAGTCTGAAAGAAAAACTAATGAATTTTGATGGAAGATTTTACAGGAAGAGAAGTGAAATATAAAGGGACTGATTCCCTGGAGGAATTCTTTCGTATCTTGTCCTCAAGTGATGATGTTTGCCAGGTTTTGGTGACATAGTGAAAGCCTTTATACCATGTTAGTCTAATGTAACTGTCAAAGTAACAGTTCTTTGGAGGGGAAAAGGTATGGGTGTCATTGTAATAGTTTCTCTTGTTGTGGGATTCAGCTCTTTCAACTGTGTTCCATTAGTGTCATAATCCTTCTGATAATCTACTCAGAGTGGGCCTGAAGCGAGTGCTGCTGTTGTGGCTGAACCTGAAGAGGTAAAAAAGGAAGAAGAAAGGGAAGAGCAGCAGGAAGAAGATGAAGGAAAGGTAAGCAGTCTAAGTGGCTGACACCCGTAACTATGTTCTCCTGGTGTCTTCTGTTTCTCATAAATAAGCACACAGGAATTACCAACATCATTTTATTCAGTGTATTCATCTGCAGATAGTGTTAACATCCCACTGCACACCCTTGAGGAGTTCTACACACTTCATAGTAAGAAATTTGGTTGTTCCCCAAGGAAGGGTCAGATAGCAGTTCTAAAACTGAGCTTTCAAATAGTAAAAATATTTGGCCTTCCACTAATCCCAGGCTGCTTTTGGCTAAGGCATTGGTATTTGAGCTGGGAGTGAGGGTTTACTGGGTCTTGACACAGAATGGTTATTGAGGTGCAAGGAATGAGGGCTCCATTTCAGGTTTCTACAGTGGTAGGAAACTATGCAGTTGGCTGGAAGGTTGCATAGACTGAGAAGTTAGAGTTGCAGGGTTGGTAGAGGGGTCATATTGTAATGGCTGGACATTTAGAGGTTTCTTTAAGGATTTATTACAGTTTCTCGTTCTTGGCAGAAATCCTCCAAGCATAAGAAGAAAAAGCACAAGAAAGAGAAAGAAGAGAAATCAAAGGATAAAAAAAAATCCAAAAAGAAGCATCACAGTGAAGAGGAAGCAACAGAATCAGTGCAGAATGGAACACTAGATGATGAACCACTACCAGTGAGTAGCTGTGCATTGGCAGCTCTTGCCTTGGGAAGAAGGCAGAAGCTAAACTGTTTTTTGGGGGGAAAGAGAATGGCAGTTCTCTTCCGAGAAATTAGTTCTGTTATATATCGTAACTGTGACTTCTTTCTTTTCAGCCTATGTCCAGTTACCGCCTTCTTGCTGAAAATCCATACATTAAAATGGTGAGTTTTTTGGCATTAAAATTCAGATAATTGCTTTTGTGTTTTCTAAGGGAAGGGAATACTCTGAGGGTAATATAGTGAGCTTTTGTGGACCTGTAATTAAAGAACCATTTAAATCCTAGGATGTAGAAACCTAACAAGGCTCCATCCGCATTCTTTTGGTTGTCTCCTAAAACAAGTTTTTCAATTGTATCTTTTCTCACTACTTAGCAGTTCTGTGGAGCTGATCACCAATATGCTTTTCATTATCCTACAGTTGTGCTGAATTACCTTCTCTTTGAAGCTTGTCATATTCTGTTCTGGTGCTCTGCTGTGTGAAGCTTCTGAATCTTTCCTATGGTGTTTTCTTCATTTGCAGACCTACGATATACAAGGAAACCTTCAGAATGACAGTCAAGTTACTGTCTCTGTTATCTTTGAGAACAAAAGCACTAGCTTCCTTAAGAGCATGGAACTAAATGTCCTGGACTCTCTCAACACTAAAATGCTTCGACCAGAAGGATCATCAGTACATGATGGAATACCTGTGCCCTTCCAACTACCCCCTGGTATGTGCAGCTTTGCACAACACTCTTGGAGTATGTCTGGTCCTGCACTGCCCTCCTGTGGAAAGTACTGTTTGAACTTCTTGGTACTTACTGTTTTCCAGAAAGGCTTGTCTTTCTGCCTGGGTGTTCAGTGGGCTTTCACACAATTCGCTGGAGAGAATAAGCCGTCCTACAGTAAGGCTATAAATGCAGGTGCTTCTGTACAGCAAGAGCAAAACCTGTAGCATAGGACTGGGAGTCCAACTGTCCAAGTTCCTTTTGTTCAGGTGACTGCAGACTGGTACAACTTTGAACATGTCAGCATGGCCATCTGCAGGAATCCCAACTTAATTTACTATGAGATGTAAAATGAAAAAAGACTATAGACCTCTTTCTTTCCCACTAGTTCTTGAACTAGTAGAATCCACACTGGCTTTATACTGAAGCTGTTGATCCACTGTTTTAATGGTACAGGCCATACGCATGGGAAGCTTATAAGTACCTACATAAGAAATAGGAGTTGCTGAGATGAGGGATAATACCTTCATAAATAGTACTATGACTGACTTAACTTATTTGAATTTCACTTCCTTCCCCAAAGAGTTAATATGAGTACTGGAACAGCTCACAGAGGTTCTCTGGGATTTAGTGATGTTAGAAAGTGTTTTGATTCCCCCTGCCCCATGGAAAGCAGCAGGGAGTAGGGTATCTTTTTTTTTTCTTTTTGATTCTATGGCAGTTCTTGAGTTCTTGACAGAGATTTGTGCATTAAAAGAAAAAAAAACACAAACATTATTTCTGAAAACTACTTGGCAAGCTATAAATCTTCCAGTTACAGATTGTTTAAATAGATTGCCACTGTGACACATCTTGCCCAGGAACTCTCCGTAACCTCAACCAAAAGCCAGTCATCAGTGTTGCTCCTCAGATACCCAAGAGTTAATTGTTGTAACACTGCTAATTCACAAAAGGAATTGTGCTTAGTCTTCTGACTACATGGAAAACTTCAAACTTGGTTCAAAAATAGTGCATAAAGCTTAGCTGCTACCGATCAGATTATTCTAATCATTACGTAGATAAGGAAGCCATTTTCTGACCTGACTTCTCCCTTTCATTTCTTCATGCTAGGAATCTCTAATGAAGCCCAGTTTGTGTTTACACTTCAGAGTATTGTTATGGCTCAGAAGTTGAAAGGAACACTGTCCTTTATAGTCAAAGTAAGTGCAGCTTTTTAAACTCTGTGCTTCTGCTTCCTTTGGAACTGCATAAGGGAGCTTGACTTGGGTGGAAAGCACTGCTTTAGAGCTTTTCTTAGGCATCATTTCATCTCTGCTGCACCAGCCCATTCTGTTCTATGAGAAGTATTTTTACATGACATCTTGTGCAAAGAGTGTCCTGAATACTGCATAAGCATGTCCTAAATTGTCATTCCTGGCAGTGTGAGCAACGCAGCCTGAAACATTTGCCACATTGTCAGCTAGAAAATCACTGCAGTGATGCATCTGTCAGGGGAGAGGAGGATAACCAGCTAGTGAGAGATAAAGCTCAGGTCTGTTTCTTCTGGTATCAGCTACCCAAAGATTGATCAGTTGGATAGTGCTATCTGGCACAAGGCAGGAAAAATACTACTAATTAGATGAGATTAAGGATAAAAGCCCAGAGCAAGAGTGATGTTATGTGAAGGCATTGTTTAATAAGTATCTGCCTGGTCTGTAGGTTATCATCTGGGTTTCTAATTTTTTTCTTCAATAAAATTATTAATGAAGTAGCTGTGTGAACAGCTTGAAGGAAGTGAATGGAGACAGCTGCGGCCATTTCTGAGTATACTTCTGTTTTATGTTTCTTAAAAAATAGTATACCAGTTCTACTTTTAGTACCTAAGAATCTGGAAAATTTTAGTTTATTTTTTGCAAATTGTGAACAATGAAACCATATCTTGAAGCGTTAGCTTAAATTCAGTCTGCTCAGTTTATTCCATTCAGCAGGGCACAACTGAAAATGGAGCCAGATCTGTCCAGTTGTGTCCATTACCTGCTCTGGGTGTATGTATTAACCCACCTGCCCAAATCACGTCTCTAAGTGGCCTCATACTGCAGCGTGATGGTCATCTTCAGACTTGATCCTTCAGGCCCACCCCAGGGTATATCAAGGGGAATTGAGCCTTAAAAGTCTCATCTGAGCCTGTTTGGTAGGTGGGGGTGGTGCCTCCTCTTGCTGCCTTGAGGCTCCCATTCATCTCCTTTCCTTTGACCTGTTGCAGAATGATGAAGGTTCAACCCATGAAAAACTAGATTTCAAATTGCACTTCAGTTGCGCTTCATACTTGATCACGACGCCTTGCTATAGGTAAGTGCCACGTAGGGGGCACCTCACAACATCGGTGCTTTTGCTGCCCATGTGAAGCTGAGCTTTGGCTGCAGGCTATATCTGCAAGATACACAGCATGCTTCTGACTTTGGCTGTTTGTGATTGGTTTGGTTACAGTTCAGCTATCTTTTGTAATGTTTGACTGTTAACGTAGGTCTAGTGGTTCGTTTCAAGTGCCTGAAGAAGGAGCTATATGCCACGTAGGTGGACATTATGTGACAGTAACTCTGAGGCCATTTGATACTCCAGTGCAGTCTAGTTCCCATGTTCACTCTAAACCCATTTTCCTAGAGCTCAGTAGTACTTAAACTTCATCCTGAGATGTCTTGAGGTCTGCATGGGGCTGAATAACAGATCTCACTTGACTTTATAGCACAAGTATTTACTTTCCTTCCTGTTTTGCAGTGATGCTTTTGCCAAGCTTCTAGAATCTGGAGATCTACACATGAGTTCTATTAAAGTAGATGGAATTAGCATTTCTTTCCAACATCTACTGGCTAAGATCTGTTTTCATCATCACTTTTCAGGTGAGTCTTTTGGATGCAGAAATTCCTGTTGTGTTTGGTGATTGCAACACACCATGGCCTCAATGGCAGAAGCAGTTGATACTCAGATTAAATAAAAATTGGGAGAGGAGTTGCTGCCAGTTCTATAATGCATTTGTATCCTCAAAGCATATCACGCTTTTCAAAGTGAGCTCTCCTTGTGTCCCTGTGGCTTTCCTCCAGTTTGGCAAGGCTCATGGCAGGTATCACGGGAGCAGCTTGCTTATAGTTAGGGCTATAGCTGTTCTCTGGAGGTTGTAATTGATCTTAGTGCTTCATCATACCTCTTTCCCCTAATGCTTTGTTTCACTAAGGAGGGGAGAGAGCTATTCAAGCTTGGACTGATAAGAGTTTCTAAATTAATTAAAACACACATACGGGGTGAAGCAAAACCAAATAGCTGTTTCATCATGTTCTCGCATATGCATTAGGCACTGCCTTGTTGAGAGCATTTCTGGGGAAGAGATCTACATCCTGATCAATGTCTTTGCCACAAAACCTTTGCAGCTTGCCTGGAAGACAAGTAATTAACCTGACTATTGCAAAACATCCCAGATAGGAGCCAGGAGGAGACAGGCACGTACATCATTTTAACCCTGACAACATCGTCTTAACCCTGACATCTTCCTTTCACTTGGTAGAAGATTGTATTCCTTGAAGCCAGACAGAGCAGTAACTCATTTTTATGTGGAGCAAATCCCGTGTTAAAAAGTTCTCCCATTCAATGATAACTCCTCCTTTCTTTATAGTTGTGGAACGTGTTGATTCTTGTGCATCAATGTACAGTCGTTCTATCCAAGGTCATCATGTCTGCCTACTGGTAAAAAAGGTGAGTACATCTAACACTTGAAACAAGACCTGCAGAGAAAATAAATTTATAACCTTTTCTGTCTTACTGGAAAGAGGGAACTATTCCTGCCTAAAGCGTCCAGGGACATGATGGGTAATATAATTGATCTGGCCCATCCAGCAGTTTTCCCTGTGCTGCTACCCAACTTGTACCTCCGGGGGGCTTCCTGGCCCAGCGTGTTGCCCAGGTGGGTAGCAGCAGCACTAACACAGCTTCCCTGATCTGGCTGCTCGTCTAAGCCTGCTTTGTTCCTGTGCAGGCTCCGCTGGCTGTTGCTGGTGTTTGAGTTAGGCTGGGAAGAAAATTGTCTGTGCTTAGAAGAGGAGCTAATGGATTTTCTTTCTTTTTCTTTCCAAGGGAGAGAACTCTGTATCCATAGATGGGAAATGTAGTGATTCTACCCTGCTTAGCAACTTGTTGGATGAGATGAAAGAGACATTGTCCAAGTGCTGAATATTCCTTATAAGATACTCCAACTGCAAGAAACACACCTAATGTGTAAAGACAAGCAGACCCAAGTGTTAAATTTCTCCCTCGTACGCATGTACTATCCTGGGGCACGTGCTTTTCAGTTAACTCCACCATTGTTTGCAGTTTAGACATTTTAAGGCTGTATGTTACCTTTTTATTTCAAAACTTTTTACGAACTGTGGTGTTAACCCTTTCTAGCCCAAAGAGATCCTGGTGACATGACTGGAGGAGGGAGGGAGGGGCGCTATTTATTCAGCAGTTCATGACGATCCTGTAACCCTTGCCATCTGCATGGAATGGTGGACAAAGCAGAATTTTATCGACAGTAGCACAGAGTCTGTTGCTTGTGCTTATTGCCAGGGAAGTTTGATTTGATCCTTAGCCATGGAGTGTCTTCAGGGCTGCTGTAGTTGATGTATATTTCTAGCAGAGGCTGGTGCTGGACCTGAAGGCCTTTTTTTTTTTTTTTCATAAATGTGATTTATTATTATTATTTCAAGATCCATTGTGATCAGCGTATAAACATCCTCTGTCTCCTAGAGCTAATCCAAATGAGCCCTGTTGGAACTGGGATGTTTGAGTTTCTGTTTATAGTAGTTGCCTTGAGCCTTAACCTTCTTTTAGTGACAGTTGAAAGAGTAGAGAGTGAGTGCATAAAACACAGGCTGAAGGTGTTACTGTTTGGTATCTGCTCCTGTTGACTGTCCCCGCAAATGGAGTCTCTCATGCCTCTCACCTCTGAGCAGTCTCTGTTGATGCATTTTGAGTCCACTTCAATTTCACATTCCTGAAAAGTTAAGGTGTAGCAAGAAACTGGAAATCCAAAGGGGTCTGTTCCTGCTTTTGTATCATTTTGCTCACCAGCTGAGGTTGACCAATATCAGGTTAGAGAAATACCCACATTTAATCCCTTGTACTCCAAACAGTTTGCAGATACAGCTCTGTTCCTTTCCTCTGTGCTGTGAGATCAGCAACATTGTGCTGTCTCATCGGTCTCTCTAGCATCATCTGGCCCTGCCTTCGCAGCAGTGGGAACAGATGTAGCAGCACAAGTGTAGCTGGGTTCCTGCAACAGAGCTGTCTCTGCCTGGGTGGCAGGAGGGGAGGGCTTGGAAGGTGTGCACAGGTCTGTTAGAGGTTATTTCTGAGGGAAGAAAGGAAGGGTCTACAGAGTGAAGCCCATTCTGCACTAAATCTTGTGGAATCACTGACTGGAAAGGGATGTTGTTCTGTCCTTTGCAGATACGCTTAATTGATGTCATTCTCCAAAATCTTAGTTTTTTTTTTTTTTTTTTTTAGTTGTTACTTGCTGTTCCATACCCAGCAAGGAGAACATGCTTGAACGGTTTTGCTTTGAGGCACAAGCCAAAAACTATTGCTTGCTATTTCCAAAAGGCCCCCAGGGAGGAGTTGGGCTTGTCTGCCCTTCCCCAGCACCACCCCAACAGGTATCAGCAATGCCCAGTGGAACTGAACTAAAACCCTATGTCGGGAGCAGGATAAAGTGTCGCTCTTATCCTTAGGGTTAATGTCTTGTACTTTAAGTGTGTATTGTGCTCTTTACACTCTTCCCATATTAGGGTGTCCTTGAAAAGGCTCTACTGTGGTTTTATTGCTAGGACCAGCTTTGTATTCTGCCAGCACTTGTGTGCTGCAGGAATTCATTTGCAGCAGGCTTCACTGCTGGTGAAGTGTTAGTCTTTGGTATTGGTCAACCTCCCTTGGTTAGCCAGTTTGTGTATTAGAAACTGAACATATTAAAATTGTCTTAAAGGATAATGTTCCTCAATTAGTGTTTTTTTTTTAATTCATGGATGGAAACTGTCACTTTAGCATGTAGAATCTTCTCTTACGGAATCCTGTGCAGTGATTCTAGAATTTTGAAACTGTATGATGTGTTACATTCACAAATTTATTTGCTATCAACATTCCCTTTAAAAAAAAAAAAAATGAAAAAGAAAACATACCAGAAGCTGCTGTAATGATTTTGTGTCAAGATGATCCAATAAACTTTCAAAACAAAGTTAAATTTCTGCCTTTGTAAATAGTCATTTTACAACACCCTCCCAGTTTGTATGGACCCAGAAACATTTTATCAATAGGCTGTTGTGCCCATCACTATAATACAGGTTAACTCTGGAATTGATTTTTTTCATATTGATCCACTGTGAAGTTGTTGTACAGCATGCAAGCGCTGCATGCTTATCAAGGGAAAGGGCTGTGCAAGCATTATTTGACCTGGACGTACCCCAACTCTGAGTGTTTGTGGTTTGTGCCTTTGGGGTAGGTAAGGGGAATCTCATTCTGAAAGCTGTGAAAGATGTGAGAACTGTATGGGGTGGTGTGTTCTGTGTTTTTTTGTTTGTTTGTTTTTGTTTTTTTTTATCAGCTGGGGAGGGCTGTGCAGCAGTGAGGAGTCCTGCCAGCCATCTCCCTGATGTGCCTATCAGGTGCTGGGCATACACCTGGTTCCCCAGCAGCAACAGCTCTAAGGCATGAAGTGCCCTAGCAGAAAAGGGATCTCCAGTGTGATAAGCTGGAATGGTGCTGTTCTTTATCTCTTGTATTTTAAACTGAGCTGCCATTTTACATTTAGTTGGGAGCTTCCAGCTCTGCACTGAGAAAAATCCATTGCTTGCATTAACTTGTTGGCCCTATTACCTGGAGATAAGCTTCTGCTGCAGAAGGAGGCACCAAGTCATTTGCTTTCTGCATGCACTGTGAGCCCTAGATTGTATTCCCACGTTGGCCTGCAGGGAGGCTGCCTGCTTGCTGTGCTGCATCGTGGAACTGCACAAATCTGACAGGATGAAAACAACAGCAAACATCGGTCTCTTTGCACATGAGAGGGTCTGCATGGAGAAAAGCAACAACAAAACAACAGGAACCACTTGGAGCAAATGTCAAGTATTTAATGAGCTGCAGGACCTTAACTGGACAGCGCTGGAGCTTCCAGCGAACCTGGTGCTGTGCACTTCTGGCTTCAAACAGCAAGGCAGGGTTGTATCCTGCTCTCTGCATTTACATCCTGTCAAAATTCATTGAGTGACTGGACAGAGAAAATCAGTCCTTATCTAAGTGTGGCTTTGCACACTGCTATGAATGAGAATGTGGGGGAAAAAAACAGCGCTCAGCACCATCCTTCCAGCAAAAGGAGAGTGGCACGCTCCAAGCCTCCAGGCTTGCAGCTGCTTCATGCTGTCTTGGACGGAGCAGCACCTATTCCTCGGAGGTTCACGTCCCTTAGCAACTGTGCTGTCTGGAGATGTGCAAATGCTGCTGGAACAGCGATCCTGTACCTGCGGCTGTTGGACGCAGAGCGTGGGATCAGCGGCTCTGCGGTGACCTTCAAGCTGCCGTGTAGCAGCTGGGAGCTGCAGGAGGCCCTGCTCACAGCCCCGTGCTGTGTGCGTCTCTGCAGGAACAATGATAGGAAATGAGCTGTAGGTCAGGGCTGCCAGTCTGGGGCAGAAGCAGGGGCGCCTGGAACTGCACCTTATTTCAGAGAGCACTGAGATCCCCGTTTTTGCTTGCAAAATGGCAGAAGCGTAGAACAATGCTCTAAGTGCAGGACATGAGTGAGCTCTCCCCGCCATCCACCTGCAGGCTGTGGGCTTTGGCTAACTGCCGTGCTTTTAGCACAGCTTGGTTTTAGGCTTCACAGGGACTTACCGCCTGCCTCTGACTTCCTTCATTCTAATGTTTGTAAAAACTTCCCTTTGAGCTCACAGCTGTGTTTTCTGCTACTTCTTCTTATTTGAAACTTCAGCTATGTGCTGCCCCTGTGACCACATCACTGCTAGCAACCTCTGTTAAGAGTTGACCTGAGCTGTGAGTAAAGCATGAGACTGCAGAAACATCTCTTCAACTTTTGGCCCGAAAAAAAGGGGGGAGAGGGATGGAAAACAGGGACTGTTCTGGAAGAATGAAAGCCTGCAAGGGCAGCTCTGCCTTCTGCCCGTTTTCCATTCCAGTACAACCCCACACCAGCCCTGCGGAGGGACTGGAGATCGCTTTCTTGCCCAGGTGCTGTCATCTGTGCCGACATCTTGCTGCTGTGGCTGAGGCATCAGGTCTCGTCCTGTCCTTGCTCCTCTTTCACCACTGCTGCCCTCAAAAATCAAGGGAAAAAACTTTCCTCCCTCCCTTTTGCTCTTGGCCAGACCCAACCCTTCCCCTGACCTTTTACCACAGCACCTGCTCTGTGAAAACCAGACAGACCCGGGGATTTTCTGAGCTCAACCTTTTGCTCTGCACTTCTGTGTTCCCCTTTTGCTGTGACAAGGGTACAGAAAACCCAATCCTAGAGGAGGCTGTGCCACAGAAAACCAAACTGCTGGGCTGAGAAACTGAACTGTAGTCTCTTCCCTGCAGGGCAGGGATTTGCTTGCAACATCCCATCCAACTCCTACACCCTGACTGCACTGCCAGGGAGCTTATCCATGGCTGAGAAAGTAAAAGTGAATCCTGTTTTCAATTCATCAAGTCAGTCAGGTGGTGAATGTTATTTCAGGGATGACATCTTTCTGTTGAGGCAGACAGCTCTAGGTCATAGACTGCTTTTCGTCTAGAAATTGTGAACATTGGTTCAAATATTGGTATTTTTAAATTTTGCTTCTGATTTCTGAGCCTTGCCAGTGTTTAAAGAGCACCTCAGCCTGCTTTTCTGTCACACCACACAGATGATAACCGCGTTAAGAAATGAGGAAAACCTTCCCCAGACTCCAGGAATCAGCACTTCTACTGCAGAACCAAACAGGGTGAGCTTTTGTCACGTGCTGTGCTCTGCAGCCAGACTTCTTGTTTTTTAATGAATAATTTAAGAAGTAATTTCACCAGGGTGCTCAGCAGGATGACTAGCATGCCTGCAGCCCCCTGGAGGGGACTGCAGGCTGGAAGAAATATGAGAAATCCTGAGAGGGTGACACCACATGCCTGCGGCCGCCTGGGACTCAGAGCTTTCTCATGGTGTGGATCTGGCCCTGGGCTGAAACGGGGCTGGGCTGAGCCAGGTGCCAGCGAGTGCTGCTTGCTTCGCCCTGCTTTCTGCACATGACTCAGCTTCACCTCGGAGATGGTTTAGCAGCAGGATGTCATTAGCTTGCTGTGTCAACATCTCATTCCATCAATATCATCTCTAATTTAATCCATTAAGGTTTCTAAGAATAACTGGCTTTTGCTAATTACAAAGAAGTGTGAATTACATCAGAGCTGTCCCGGATAAGCACTGGCAAAGCTCAGCTGAGGTGATGCTCTGAGTTCTGTACTGGCCAAGCAGGGCTGCGAGGCCTGGGGGGATAAATGCCCCGGTGAAGAGAGAACCCCTTCTGCTGCCAGGGAGTCCAGGCTCCTGTCACACCTACTCGAAGGGAAGGCAAGTGGACGAAATGGCTCAGAACCGTGCAGGGAACTACCACAAGCTGTTTTCCTCACAGGATGCTCAAGAGTTCCTTGAATTAACTTTCAAGGCACAAGCAGGGGCGAGAGGAAATCCCTGGAGTGGGGATATTTCATGCGATAGGAAACGGCAGCGGCCTGTGAGCGGGAGCAGGAGGAAGGGCAGGGGCTGCACGTGAGGCTCGTTTAAGCATCATTAAAGAAGTATTGGCTTGGACGTGTTCACAGACAGAGCAGGAATTCCCACCACCTGCCGTAGCTTAATCCTATTTCAGGGAGAGGGAAAAGTAAATAAATAAATAGATCTGAATAGTGCTGCTTAAATTCTGCAGCGTGTGGAGGGACTGGGCTGAGCCCTGGGCACTCTGTGCTCCCTTGTCGTGAACTTTAACGGTGTTACTATCCCAGATCTCAGGTAATGGAGGGCTTTGCTTCAGCTTTGGGTGCCGTTCAATCTCCAGCTGGGGCAAAGGGTGGGCACCTCAGGGAGCAACCCTTCCACCCAGCACCCTGCAGCTGCGTCCTGGTACCAAAAAAAACGCCGCTTCGGGGGCAGGTGCCCTCTGTTAGCTGAGCGCCTTGCAGCCCTGAGGGGCCGCTCGCCAATCCTGACACAAAAGGGGGGGAGCTGAGCCCCTAAAACCTCGTAGGGCCAAACCCGGGCTGCAGGAGGGGCTCTAAGGGTTTGGGGAGCCCGGGCTGGTCCCGGTCAGAGCCCGGCCCCTGTGGGACTGGGCTGGGGCTGCGGGGCCCAGGTGGGGATTTTGGGGTGATGGAGGTTTGGGAATTTCCTCTGGGAATTGCAGCTGGGCTGCTGCTGCTTTCCAGCTTCCAGGCGTGACAGAGCTGGGAACGGTTCCTCTGCTCACAAGTTTAAACAAGTAGGTTAAAAAAGAAAAAAAAATAATAATAACAATAATAATAATAAAAGTATTTTAAAAAAAGGACAATAAAAGCTGGAGGGGTCATTAACAGCGGCAGTGGTTCACCCCTGTTTCTCCCTCTGGGGGTCGGGGGGGGTTCCCATCCCGTAAAACGAGAAGAAAAGAAAAAAAGAAAAAGAAAACGAAACGGAAACGGCCTCTTCCCCGGCCCCTCCCTGCCGCGTCGGGGGGCGGCCCCTTTAAGAGGAAGTAGTGCCGGCAGCCGCCGGCGGAGCGGGGCCGAGGCTCGCGGAGGAGGAGCGCGAGGAGCAGCGCTGCGGCCACACGAGGGGCGCCGCCTCCGCGCCGCCACGGACTAACTGCGGCCGGCCAGGTGCGGGGGGGTGGGGTGGGGGGGAACCGGGGGGACGGGGGAGCGCTGGGGAAAGGCGGGGCCCAGCCCCGGCCGGGGGTCCCCGGGGCCGCGCGGAGCCCCCTGCAGCTCTCCGCTAACGATTTTAGCTGGTTTGAGTTTCTTTTATTTATTTATTTTCTCGCCTGGGAGGCGGCCTCGTGGCCTCCCTGCGGCTCGGGGGGCTGCTGGGGAGGGGCCCCGGTCCGCCCCCGGTCCTTCCTCCCTGCGGTCCTTCCTCCCTGCGGTCCTTCCTTCCTTCCCCCCGGTCCTCGTCCCTGCCCTGCCGGCCCCGGTCCTTCCTTCCCCCGTCCTCCCCCCTCCAGCCCCGGGGCTGTGCTGCGGGGGGGCGGCAGGAGCCGGGCCCCTTCTGGGCTCATCGGCGGCGGGTCAGCCCGAGCGCCCTCAGAGAAGCACAGAACCACATCGCAGACCCGTGGGATGGCCTGGGTTGAAAAGGACCTCAACGATCACCCGGTTCCAGCCCCCCTGCCCCGGGCAGGGCTGGCACCCACCAGAGCGGGCTGCCCGGAGCCGCCCGCAGGGATGGGGCATCCGCAGCCTCCCTGGGCAGCCTGCGCCAGGGCCTCACCGCCCTCCGGGTGAAAAACTTCCTCCTGCTTTGCGACCTAAATCTGCCCTGTCGCAGTTTAAAAGAAGTCTGGTGTGTGCGCCAGGAGGGATGAAGAGGACGGGGCAGGAAGCCCTCGGGGCAGGGAGGGCTGGGAAGTTGGCGGGCGCCTGGCGCAGGTGGTTGGGAGAGCCTCCCCGAGAGGCCGGGTCCCCTTCCGCCCTGAGAGCCACACGTTTTTCATTTCTATCCCTTGGTTTAAAACCCTTTCCAGTCTGGAATTGTTCTGCTAAGTTGCAGGGCAGTTGTGTTTTGTTTTATTTTGTTTTTCTAGGAGATGCAAAATTTCCCCAGCCACCTGTTTATCGCAGTCCCCAGTGCTTTGTCCTTGCACTCTGCTTCTTTTACGGAGCTTTGGGCTCACATCCAGCTCTGCTTTTATCTCTCGTCGTTCCTTGGATCCTGTGTTCCATGTCTTAGATTCAGTTTCTGTCTTAGTCACGTCCCTGCAAAGCTGACTTGGTCAGGAGGGCGAGCAGGCTCAGAACCTCTTTAAATTCCCAGAAAGAGAGGAGAGGAGTGCTGGGAGTTCACGCCAGGTTGGTGGCGGGGAAGCAGAAACCAATGTTCCTGGTTTGCCTAGGAGATCTGGGCCCAGACGCTGAGCAGGGAGCAGTTTCCCCTTGCCTGGCTCACTTTTAGGGTCTGGGGTTCTCTTGGGACCTGTTGAGGTTGCACAGTTGACTGTGCCATAGTCAGAACGGACAGTGGGCTCTCCTGTCCCTTCGGCTGGGGTTTGGCGAGCTTGAAGCGTGCTCGTCATCTCGAGCAAAGTCCTCCGGTGTGACTTAGCTGTCCTCTGTCGCGGAGCTGCTTGCCAGATGCTTTTGTGGCCACGTTTGGCTGTAACGTGGCCCTTCCACGGATGGGATGTGAAGTGCCACCCAGACCGAAGTGGCACAATTAGCTCTGTTTGTGGAGGCTGGGCTGGAGGTTGACGTAACGGTGTTTTGTAACTAATGCTTCTCTGTACGTGGGCCAGAGATCTCTACGGCCGCAGTACACAAAGGAAAAATGTTTCCCTTGTCAGCAGTGAAAGCATGTGGGGTCAGAGGAGAGATTGCAAAACCTAACCCGTCCTGGCCGCAAGAGTTCAGATCTGGGAGAATAATTGCCTTCAACTTCTGAGTTTTAATTTCTTGTAAGGCAGGAAGGTATTTTGCGATACTTGAGCCATAAATGCTGCTCTAAGTGGATCCATAACCAGCTTTGCTGGAGGTTTTAGGAGATTATCTTTAGAAATGCGTAATATCCAGCTAATGCTTCCAACAAAGAATGCACCATAAGCTGCACGTTCATCTGCCCTTCTCCAGGTGCCCCTTGGAGGCAGCGTTATCTGCGACTCCTGTCTTGGTCTGCTTCTTGCTCCCTCTGGAGCTGATGCTGCGCTGAAAGTGCTGCTCAGCTCGCGATGAAATGATGGAGGGCTCCTGGGTGAATTGCTGCTCCGAGAACACCAAGTGCACGGGGAGCAGAGGGGAGGGAGCCCAGTAACTCCCTTGGGGGGGGACAAGGACAATGAAGGCCATAAGAAAAACTTTGTAAGCGTGCACATCCATCCAACTGTGGTGTCTTTGACTTCTTGTAGAAGTCTAGATGGAGCCAGTAGACGCTTTGTCGTTATTTAGTCTCTCCGAGAAGAGGTGAGATGGTGATGCTGACGGGTGTCCCTTTGTGCTGCTGGTCCTGCACAGCTGGGGCTTGAGTGCTGCTGGGCTGAACTCTCCTGCGGTGACCGTGCTTGGTGTTTGCCCCCATCTTCTTGGGGACGGTATGGCTGTCTTCCCAACCCGTGGCAGCGCAGACCTCCTTGTAGGGCAGCGTGAGGCTGGTCGGGAGCCTGCCCTCTGCTCCCTGCCCCCAGCACCCATGCAGTGACCGCAGGAGACCCCCAGCACCCAGCCCAGGTAGGGGCTGGGTTTGGGTGAATGATGGCCCTGGCTGTGTGCCTCTGCTCTGGCTTCTGGGGAACAGGCAATGAGCTGGAGCCATCCCGTACGTGCTCCAGGTGGAAGCAGAAGCTGAGTAAGACCCGTTACTAAGCTGAAAGCCACTGTAATTGTTCTTGATCTTAACTGCAGGCTTACGCTGGGGTTGCTGCCTGGGCCTTTTTTTTTTCTTTTTTCCTCCTCTCTGTATGCAGGAGGTCTTATGATGTGGTTTGTCTTGAGGTGATCTCTAGCTCCACGTCAGTGGGCTTGTTCCTCGCCTTTGCTGCCTGGAGACACGTTAGTGTGCTGGGCCACTGCCATATCTCCTCGTGGAGGAGAGGAGCGGGCCTCGTGGGCACCCGCTTTCAGCAGGAAACAATACAGCTTTCTTTTAAAAGCACAATGCTAACGTGGGGAGAAGCGGCTCTCGTCCGTGGGCCTAGCCCTGTGGTGGGGAAGGCTGTTGGTGCGGCCAGCTCACGCCACGGCCCCTTCCCTGGGTGGCACCTCCCGAAGGCAAGATTCACGCTCCAAATCAGCCATCCCTGCCGCTTGCGCAGATCCTAAAGGTAGAGGAAACCGCTGCTGGTTCAAAAATACCCCTGCTCACTGAGGAGGATCGTGTGGAACCCGTGAAAGCAGGAAGAAATGTGTAGTTCGCAGTTTGGACTCGATAAATACCACGCTGCCCCTTACGAGTCCCCTGGTGAGGGGCAGAACTGGGCTGAAGGACAGAAAAACGTGTTCTTGAATGAGCCGCCTTCAAAATACAGCCCTGCAGACCTTGGAAAGAGCTGCTCTGAGCGTGCCGTCAGCCACCCACGGAGTATGGTTTATCCTAGAAATATTTGTCTGTGCAGTTAACCTGTCTCCTGGAGTCGTGACCCAGCTTGTCGGCTCAAGGCAGCATCTGCGGAGCCAGCAGCAGCTGAGCTCTGCCTCCACACGCAGCCGTGATCTGGCCGAAGCTGTGTAAGAGCAATCCGCGGAAGCCTTCCAGCACAGCCGTGCCTCTGACATGGCAACAGATAGAGATGGCACGTAAGAGGCAGGAAAATCGGCCTGCGATCGGTAATCATGCGGGCTCTGACAGGCGTTCCTGTTGCGCTGTGGTCATTCCTGGGCTTTTTAGTGAAGATTTTAAATTGCAGAATCTGCTCTCTGACCCTGTTGGGGAAGGGAAAGTGGAAGGGGTGACCTTAGAAGCTGACTTTCTCATGTGGCTCTTTAACCATCTGCGGCTGCTGGCCGGGTGGGGACAGGCGGTGCTGGAGCCTCTGACCTCTCCCAGGCGAAGTTCGGGGCGATGCAGCCTTCCCTCTGCCCCGCCAGAAGCCTCCAGGCCCCGCTCCTTCTGTGAGCGTTTGCCTGCGATGTGAGCCCGTCACACCAAACCCACGCCGTCCCTCCTGTTGTCACCGTTGTGTCTTTGTGGGCAGGAGCATCCCAAGCACTGAGTTGAGCAGCTGATGCTGGCCTCCTGCTCCCGCATCCCGTGCGTGGCGGCCGAAACGTGCCTCCGGCTGCTCGGCCCCGCGAGTGCTTGCTTTGCGTGGGTCTTTGCGTGGGTCTTTGCGTGGGTCTTTGCGTGGGTCTCAGCCCATGTGGGGCTGAGCAGGGGTTTCCCCTTTATTTTATCAACTACCTGGAGGTTAAAATTGGCCAAATGCGTAGCCTTTAAGGGGAAAAGGAAGATACCAATGAAAGCCAACTTTAACATTTCTCATGCTTTTTATACCGTTTCCTTTTCTTACCTACTTGCAAATGCTGCTCGGCTCCACATTTGCATGGCTTAAATTGTGCAAAGAGACTGTCCTGCCCCCCAGCAAGCCTGGTTCCGGGAAGTACCTGGGAGATGGGGGTCTTTGTATGGTTTTTACTCGGAGTTCCCTAATTGTGCAGCAGCTTTAAGTTGCGGGGCATGGGGGTGGCTGGCGACCAGCAGGGCTTTCTTAAAACTGACTTTGTTGTGAGGCATAAAGGGCTCTTTGTTTGTCTAAGCCTTAGGAATCTAACATGTGAAATGTGCGTTTCTAAGTGGCCCTGTTCCGTTTGTTGTTAAGGCCGCTATTAAACCAGTTTCCAGAAGGAAAATTTGGATATTTTCCTGCTGAGCAGCAGAGGGAACTTGTTGCTTGTGCACAACCCAGTGTGGGGTTGCTCTGCCCTGTGCTCCCTCTCCTTCCGAGCAGCTCCTGGCCCCTGTTGCCAGCAGCGAGCAGAGAGAAAATGGGAAGAAAAAGGAAACGTGCAGGGCAGCTTCTCGGCTCTCCTCGTGCAGCAGCCTCTGGTTTCCTCACGGAGGAGAGGCGCTGCTCTGGCCTGGCTCCGCTCGGCTCCCCGGAGCGCGGTTTCCATTTTGGCTTTTCCACGTAACAACACGAGTCTCCTCGGCTGGGGAGCGCTCAGCTCCGCGCCGTCAGGGGCAGCGTTACGGAGCGTACGGAGGGGGGTGATTAGCGTTGGGAAAAACATTGGCAGCTGCCTCGGCCAGCCGCAAGGCCGCCGTGCCAGACAGGAAGCCGGCCTACGTGGAAGCGCCATCTCGCAGGAGTTATGAATGGTCGGACGTGCCTGCCGTGAGCCTAAACCCTCGTGTTCTGCCCCAAATAGTCCTCGTTGTGCTTCGCCCTGCCGCCTGCGACCAAGGTAAGCACAGGGGCATGCCTGTTGGCCCTTGTGTTGTAAAACTGTTCAAAAGAGCAGCTGAAAGCCTCGTCTGCCGAAGGTAAGCTGTCTTGCTTGCTGCCAGACTCGCTTTAGAGGCACAGAAACTTGCCGTCGTTAGTGCCCGTCCAGCCCTGCTGGCTGTAATTGGTCCGATCCTCGCTCATCGTATTGAAATCTCTCCTTTGATCATGGAAACCCAGGATCATCTTTTACCGAGAAACTGAGCAGAACGGCTGTGGGAAGGTATTTGTGAAAGCGTGGGGGGGAAGTTATGAAAACCATGTGCGTGTGCGTCTTTGCTTTTTTGTTTAAGGTCCCTGAGGCCGCCTTGCTAGCTTCGCTGCTCTGGCACGCCCCGTAAATTCAGTCTTGCCTTGAAGTGTTCGATACGTCGCATGTGCCGTGGCTGTTTTGTCAACCTGGCACGGGAGTTGGTGTCCTGCGTTGGAAGCTCTGCGTGAGCTGCGTGGGTGGGGGGCCCCTGCTTCCTGCTTACCTCGTGCTTTTGGGGGGCTGCAGGGAGGGGGGCAATGGGCACGGGCTCGCCACCGAAGGGCTGCAGTTATATGCTGCCCCTGAAGGGACTTCTGGCAGGATTTCGTGTAAACGTTCAGCATCGATACCACTTGCGGGACAGCAGCGTGGCTTCCGTAAAATGAAATTAGAGGAATTAATTATTTTGAAACATGCGTTGCTCGCTGGGACTTACTCGAGGGCTCTCTTGTGAGCGTGCAGCAGGATGTGAGCTGCCTGGAGCTGGGGTCACTGGGAGGGAAGTGGCCGCGAGCCTCGCCCCTCCCCGCCGGCAGCGTGAAACCGAACTTTTCTCTCTTTCAAAAAGGAGGAAGCTCTGCCTCAGAGCCTGCAAGCGCTCGCAGGAGTTGCGGAGATGAGCAGAGCGATTGCAGGAGGCTAAAAACGAAGGTAGGAGCTTGCCGACGCGCCTCTGCAGGCTGTTAGCGGCGGAGGGGAGCGCGAGGCGCGCTCGGAGGCGATGGAGCCACCGTGGGACCCTGCTCGTGGGGCCGCGTGCGGAGCATCCCGCGGGGCCGCGGCGGGGGCAGCGCCACGGCTGGGAGGCCGTGCGAGGGAGGCCGCCTCCAGGGGCTGCGGCGGGGGCTGCTCTTTCCTTTTTTTGTGCCCGCTCTGAGCTGCGTGTGAAAGCAAAGAGAGCTGGGTGAGTAACGCCTGGGCTCCCTCTGCCCCGAGCCTTTAAAATGAGGCAGCGCTTTGTGATCTGCTGCTAGCGGCAGGGGAGGGGGGATGGCAGAGGGAACGAAGGGCGCTGCCCTGGGTCGCCATCGGCAGAAATGGGCGTTAGGGCTGGAGCTGTAGGAGCGGGGTAAGGGGATAAAAGCTGGCTGGGAAGGGAGGGGGAGGGCCAGGCCTCCGGCCCCGCAGCCAGGGGAGCCACACGCGGTGCCCAGCCCCGTCCCTACAGTCCCTGCAAGCAGCGGGGAAGCCGGGGTGGTTTTGCTCCGCCAGCCTGCCACGGTGCGGGGCTTTGCGGCGGCTCTGTGATCTCGTGGGAGGGATGGCCAAGGTCCGCTTGCACCGGTGACGTCCGCCGTAATCTTGGCTGGCTGGAAGAGAGGAGGAAACAAAATGTACTGCAGGTTTGTTTGTGTGTTGGGATTTTTTTCCTCGTCTTTGAAGCTTGCAAATCCCACTCAGGTGCTTTGCATGTCCCATGTCCTAATTGCTAGTAATGTTTCCTTTCTCCTCTTCATAAAGACAGTGTTCTAGTGCTTCCAGAGCAATGACTCCTGCCTGTGGAAGAAGGTGTTGTGCATGTGATATCATCTTCAAGCAATGTCAGTGATGCTTTTGGTCTGCCTTTTCTTTCTTTTTTTCTAGTGCCAAATGCTTCATTTAGTTCAGTTGCACTCAAAAAACGTAATTAAATATGCTGAATCTGCTTGAAGTCTTAGCTACTAGCTTTGCTAATGCCTTCAGACAGATGCTGAATCGTCTACGAGATGATTGCTGCTGTGTCGAGCTCCGCAGCTCTCAAGAATGATGTCTCTGAGGAAGAGGAAGTTGTTTGTAGGGCAGACGCTGCCTTGATACCAAATAAGCCATATTAAAATTCTCTTCACCCTGTGCAAATTATTTCCTCTGGAAAATGGTCTAAAATGGTCTATGTTTGCTTCTTGACATGCGCAGGGTTTTTTGTTTGTTTGTTTGTTTGTTGTTTGTTTTAAACCCTGCAGCTCTGCTACTGGGTTTCAACCCACCCTCCCTTTCACCGGACAGGGACGGGTTTTCCAAGCCTGGGTCAGGCTGTGGCTGCAGGGCCCAGCACGGATGCCAGGGGAACCACTGGAATTCTTAAGGCAGTTCCTAAACAAGTAGGAACAGAGTTGTTGTACCACACCGAGGATGCTGCCAGTCCTCCAGAGAGCTGTATGAAAGGCAGTGCTCCTCCATCTTTACTGCCTGCTTGCTTAAAGGATATTTCTTTCTCCACCTCCAGTGTAAGGATATCATCGCGTGCAAGTGCTTCTCTGGGACCGATTTCCTGCTGGAAGCAGCTGCAGACTCAGCACCTGCTGTCCACATTGCTGGCGCGGGGCGATCAGCGCCCTTGGGGTACGGCGGGGTGGGCGCAGCCCCGGCGCTTCCGCACCGAGCTGCAGGATGTGGCCAGGCTGTGACACAGCTCTGGGTAACCAGAGCTCCTTGCTCAGACGTCCCTCCTCGTCCCCCTTGCTACTTCCTCTCACTGAGTCTGCGGTGCGATCGGAGGCTTCTCGAGGTCGCATTTTCTGGAGGTTTTCTTCTTTTTTTTTTTTTTTTTGACTCCGGTGCGGTAGCTGGTCGGGTCACAGCAGCAGCTGTTCCAGCAGCACTTTTTGCAGAGAGCCCGTGGCGTCAGCGTGGGCACCGTCACGCTCACTCGACGCAGGGTGAATCTCGCTGAACCGCAAGAAAATATTTTCCGTTTGTCTCAGTGTGTGTCGTGGCTGTGGTCACGGCCCGTGTCGCAGCCAGAGCTTGGATCTCTGTGCAGAAAAGTTGGCTCAGCCCCTTCCTGCAGGAGAAGAAGGGCTAGGGAAAGGCAAGTGTGTTCTTACGGGGCAAGCTGCGGTGGTTTGGGTTTTCTTCCTTACTGTCATTAAATAAGAGAACAAGAGGCCTTGGTTTAAGTCCTTTAATCTCTCTCCAAAGAAGAAATGCTGATAAGCATGATGCAGCATCTGTTAAAGATGGGCTGAATTGCAGAAAGGTAGTCTTGACTCGAATTTGAAATTTTTCTTGCCATAGTTTGGGGGCGTTACTTACCTATTTAAACAACGCTACAGCTAAGGAGATTTTCTGCGTGGTGGAAGGGACTTGTTTGCTTGTTTTCTTAGAAAATGAGGGAAACTGTTAGGTGCCGCATTCTACAGTGCATCACTTTGAGTTTCTGTTGCTTTGTTTATTTCTCTGTCCAACGCATGTAAAACAATATTTTTGGTACAATTTTCTGCCATGAGCTTCCATCAAAGAGCCGCTTGACACAAATTATATGAAGGGATGGATGTGGGAACAAAGGAGGTATAATTAGCTACAGATAAACAGAGCTGTGTTTCTTGTCAGCATCCTTTCAAGATCTTAACTCGTGTCTCAGCCTCTCAGAGCCAATTCGTTTTCATAGACTGGAAGAGGAAGACAAGCTTTCCTGGTCCTGGAGCTTTCAACCAGGCTTCAACATGGAATGAGCTCAGCTGAAGGAGGAATACAGTTGTGCTCTCTGCACCTGCAGAAGAGGCTCTGGCTGTTTTTGAAGCTGGTGCTATTTCAGGTTACTGAGCTTATGGGTGCCTGAGCTGCGTCGACTTCTTGTTCCCCTCAGCCTGTTCTCATCTTGTCCTTAGTGCTACGACGGCACGCGCAGCTCCTGGTCAGACTGGTATTTTGTTAGAGTGTGTCTGGCAGCAGAGCTGGGCTCTACTGTAGGATGTCATAAAGTTACCTTTGGAGTAGGTTTGTGTGCTCAGAGGGGGGAGAAAAACATAGGCGAAGGATCTGATTCAAGTGAAGCCTAACTCAACGTTTGACCCTTCTTAAACCTTTGCTACTTTCCACCTGAATAGCTGGTGCTGGAGTTTCTCCTCCTTTAGGTGGGATTTGGGTCTCGCTGTGCTGGTGTGATCTCCTGTGCTGGCCCCGTCCCTCCCTGCTGTCTCGTTCTCATTGCACCCGTTTCCTGGGGGCCTTTCTGGCTCCCCTGTCCCCGTGCTGAGCAGGCAGGGGGGCTCGCGGGGGCTCCTGGCCTAGCCCAGCTCGCCCCCAATGGCCTGACTGTTCCTCTGCTCCGGGCTCTCCTGGGATGAGAGAAAAGAAAAGCTGGTGCCGGCTGCCCCTGCTGTGCTCAGATCGGGGGCGAGGGCCCAGATGGTATCCCAGATCTCTTCCTATGGGATTTAGACCAGGTTTCCTGTTGAGAGAGCTGCTCCTAATCGCTGCCCTTCTGTGCTGCGTTGCAGATCAGGACCAGATGAGCAGAAGGAGGTTTCTGTGAAGATCAGAGTCCTCGCTGCCCTGCCCCAGGAAGTGGCTCAGCAGCTCTGTGTCTGCAGCTGTCATCGCTACGGGCCTGGAAGAAAAAGAAGAAGAGAAGAAAGATGTCCCATGCTTTAAAGCAAGTGTTCAATAAAGACAAAACCTTCCGGCCCAAGCGCAAGTTTGAGCCGGGGACTCAGCGGTTCGAGCTGCACAAGAAAGCCCAAGCCTCGCTCAACGCTGGCCTGGACTTGAAGGTGGCCGTCCAGCTGCCGCCGGGAGAGGAGCAGAACGACTGGGTGGCAGTGCACGTGGTGGACTTCTTCAACCGCATCAACCTGATCTACGGCACCATCAGTGACTATTGCACGGAGCAGTCCTGCCCTGTCATGTCCGGGGGGCCCAAGTACGAGTACAGATGGCAGGACGAGCACAAGTACCGCAAGCCCACGGCCCTGTCGGCTCCCCAGTACATGAACCTCCTGATGGACTGGATCGAGGTACAGATCAACAACGAGGACATCTTTCCCACTAACGTTGGTGAGTTGGGTTCTGTTTGCAGCCATGGGGAGGGAGGCTGGGGCAGAGCCTTCTCCTTTGAGCCCTCAGGTCCTGGTCCAGGAGATGCTGTTCGTGGTCGCTGCTGCTCAGGTCACCATTGTGGTGGAGCTATTGCCTTCTGGGCTGCTTGGAGCCCAGCAGTATATAAGCTCTTCCAAGAACCTGAGAAACTTCAGGCCTCTTCTTGAGCGCTAAAATACCGAGAGCTGTAGCAGATCTCATTTGGAGTCGTGGATACCTCGAAAGCAATGCCAAGCCAACCGTAGGGAACAAAAATAAGAGGCTGCTCTTAAAAAGCCAGTCTGTGGCATGACCGTCAGCAGTTCCTGCTGGACGTGGTCTCCTGAAGGACAGCTCTTTTCGAGCTGGTTGCTGGTGTGGGTTCAGTGCACGTGCTCTGCGTTGGCCTGGTGATGGTGGCCATGTTTCCCTAATTAGCCTCTTTGTTGTTGCAGGCTGGCATTAGCTGACTCTGCCTTTTCGAGCTCGGTGCTTGCTGGCATGCAGTCGGTTGTTTGTTGCAGCTGGGTGGGATGCTGACACGTGCGCAGAGGGAGGGGCAGTGTTTTTATCTATTGCCAGGGTGATGGAAAGGAGAATTTGACCAAAGACAACTAAATCTGCAATCCCAAATACACGGTTTCATGTACGCACTTTGGGACAAAAAAGCTGTTTGTTGGTTGTTTTTTTTTTTTTTCTTGTGGTGAATAGGATGTGAGAGTTCAGCATCCAAAGCATTGGGTAAATATGAATGATGACATTCAGAGCTCCCACCCTCTGGAAGGCTGAAGACCAGATGCAGCAGAGATGTGTACGGTGGAAGGGGGGACGTCGCTGCTCCAACACTAGCCCTGGGGTGTTTCACAGGGTCAGCTCCTCACCTTCCCAGAGCAGCCCTGGGCGATTGCTGGGCTCCTTGGCACGGCCCCTGGGGTGCTGAGGTGGCGCTGGAGCCTGGGTGCAAGCGGGCTTCCAGGGGCTGCCTTCCTGCCCCTGCACACGTGGCCTGTCGCAGCGCAGCCTCGTTCCTCCCGTGGGGCAGGGGAGCGTCTGCAGAGGCAGGGCTGGAGGGGGCATTTCTCAGCTCCCTCCTTCCTGCCACCTCGTTTATGCCATCAGGGCTCTGGAGGGATGCAATTGGCCTCTGTTCAGGATGCATCTGGATCTACAGGGCTCTTCTACCCCTGCCAAAGCACTGCTTAAACCGTGTGCAAGCAGGGCCCTGAAGAGCTGGTCCTTCAGGCAGCTGAAGCACTGAAGTCCTCCCCATCCGTTCCTCCTGGCACCCAGGAGGGCGCATTGCCTTTATTTAGGACTGTTCTGTAAAACTCTCTGGGGACTATAAATAGGGTGTTTTTGTTCGGGGAGGCAAGACAAGTTTCCGGCAGCAGGAGGGTTGTGGAGTTGTTGTTCTCAGCTTTGCCTTTACCTGATACCAGTTCTTGCAGGGTGTTGAAAGGGTTTCACTAATCCTTGTTCCTCCAGAAAGGACCTGTGTGAACTTTATACTGTGAGCTGGCCGCTTGGCCAGGCTGCTTTGCTGCAGGCCCTGGCTAAACAAACCCCAGTGAACTCAGACAAGGCTTATCCACTGGTGCCTTTACAGGGGACCCAAATGTCTTCAATTTTTAACCAAAGAGCTGAAGACCTATCAAATTGTGAGGTAACTGCAGGGGGATATCTCTGACTCTTTCTTTGGGGAAATCGCTTCTGGAGCAGAGCTCAGTAGTTTGTAATATTTTGCACTGTTTATAAAAACATGCCAAGTAGGAGTAGAAGGAAACTCTTGGACTGAAGCAGCTGGTGGGAATCTGATGGCGATCTCCTGCTTTCAGCTCTCAGCTGCTCGCAGCGATTGGTGGTGTGTAGGACTGTCACATCAGAAACTGATGCTTTGAAAAATCTGACCCGAAATGGAAAGGAAAAAGGAGGGGAACTGGAAATTACTTTGGACAGAACTCTCTCCCTTTTGTCTCAAAATGTACCTGTTCTATCAAGAAGAACTTACTTTATTCCTGAGGACCCATTCCCACTTCTGTGAAGCTTCTCATGGCCGTGTCTCCCCTCCCAGGTACTCCCTTCCCCAAGAACTTCCTCCCGGTGGTGAAGAAGATTCTCTCCAGGCTCTTCCGAGTCTTTGTCCATGTCTACATCCACCACTTCGACAGGATCACCCAGATGGGGTCGGAAGCCCACGTGAACACCTGCTACAAGCACTTTTACTACTTTGTGAAAGAGTTCAACCTAATAGACACCAAGGAGCTGGAACCACTGGTGAGTCTCGGAGTGAGTGCAGAAGGGGTGGGCTGGGGGTGGAGGTGTCACAGTTGCCCTCTCAAACCCCATTGCGGGAATTGAAGCCGTGGGTTGGCCTCGCAGTTTGGCAGTCAGGAAGATGGGAGCTGGGAGGTGCAGGTACAGCTGAGCAGGGTTGTTTGGGTGTCAGCTGGGAGAAGAGGACTTGTTCTCCAGCAACCTCCTCGCGTTTCGGGCAGCCAGCTTGCCTTGTCTGTGCACGCTGTTTGAGCTCAGCCCCGTTCACCATCCAGGATGGGGAGGGAAGAGCAAAAGTCCCCTCCCATCCTGAAGAGCAAGGGCACCACCACCACAAGGAGCCTGCAGGATGGAGGGTGTGACATGGTGGACCTAAGAGGTAGCAGTGACATTTGGCTCAGCTGCTTAGAGCTGTAGAATTTGAAGAGCTGTGGGGCAGTGGAAGGTGTCTCGCCTGCCCCGGGATTGGGAGTGGTGGGGGAGAACAGACCTGCCCCACCTGGAGCACTTGGTGACAGTGTCACCGCGTGCCTGAGAAGGGTATTTCCAGCTTAACAAAGGTGAGATTTTCTCATCCACACCCTCACCTGACAGTTTGGATCTTAGTTCATGGTTCCTTGTCATGTCCCTTTGACAGAAGGAAATGACCTCCCGGATGTGCCACTGAGATCAGACCGTCCTGCTCTCACCTCGGCATCTCTTCCGAGGACAAAGAGTCCCACTCCTGCATTGGAGACATGAACCAAGGGGAGAACAGAGACGTTTTCTTAAAGAAATCTATATATTTTTAATGAGTTTCAATGTAAAACTGTGATATTGCAGGAATATTTTTTTAAAGATGCTCTAGATAAACTAGTTTTTTGTATAGTAATTTCTATAAAAAAAAAAAAAAGTATTTTTGGCCACTTGGTGGGAATGCTCGTCCTCTGAGGAGGGAGGAGCCAGCCTGTGCTGCTTCTCCTCTGCCCCCTCACTGCGGTGGCACCAGGAGCCGAGCCGGGTGCGCCAGGTAGAGCCATGCCGTGGAGCTGGCGCTGTGATGGAAGCGGTACGTCCCTCCGGACCCCCACCTCCTAAATGTGAAGGGAGGTTACGTGTGGGCATTGGGGAAGAAGTGCTGGTGCACACGGATTCACTGGGGCACCGCGAGGAGCTGTCTGGTTCCAGCACCTCTTCCACTGGCCGTGCGGTCAGTTTTTGGACAGAGCTGCTTTTGTGCTCACCCTGCACTTGGCATCCTGTCCCCAAGGCCTGCCCTGCCTTTCTTTCTCTGTGAAAGAAGTCACACTTGGGTTTCTTTCATGGCCAGACCAGAGCTGCTGCTGATCTATCCTGCAGCTGTGCTGCGCTGGAGCGCTCCTGTTGTGAATCTGCTCTTGCCTCTTGCACCAGCTCTGAGCTGAGCTGCTCTCGCTGCACTGCCCCTGCGGGGACAGGATCGGCGCTGGCAGCACTGGGACAAGCGGACCCACGCCTGGTGGGAATGAGCAGAGGGAAGGCGCTGGGACCAGCACGGGGAAGTTTCCGTCCCAAACACCTGCGCTTCCCTTTCTCCTCATGGTACACAGACCCTACCGAGGAACCGGGCTGCTTGCTCTCCAGCCTTGCTTACAGGCTCTGTGTGGACCACGTTCTGCTTCCCGTTAGGGTACTAAACCTTCTCTCTTCCTTAGCAGCGCTTTCCCGCTCTGCCACATGCGTCTCAACTTAACCAAAGTGTCTGGTGGGCAGCCAGAGCCAGGGGCCTTACCTCCTGCTTGCACAAGGGCTCTGCTGCCTGGACAGAGCCTGGCAGTCCCCCCAGGTAGGTAGGTCGGGCTACCTAGGATCGGGGGGAGAGTGGGGAGCAGGGTTTACAGGGAGAGAAAAGGTTTCTGTGAACAGTGACCAAACTACCACTAACCACTTCTTCAGTAGAAAGTTCTTTTTGTGTCCTGGAATCTCTGTATATACATGACTCTTGTTTCTTGTGCTATCGTTAGGACACGCGTACAAATACCACTATAGTTCTCTGACATGGAACCAATAAATTATGCTGTATTTACATAGCACGCTCCGATTGCTAAATGTCTCATGATTGCATGTTCGTCAGAGGCTTTCTATCAGCAAAACAAACACGGGGTGTTGGGACTCCACGGGAAGTGCAGTGAAGAGCTGCTAAAAGATGCCAGGTGCCAGTTCCTGGTTCTGCTGCAAGGTTTGATTCCTCCTGCTCCATCCCGGCTGCTCTGAGCCCTGCTCGTTTGTGGGGCCAAGCGTGTGGGTGCCACAGGTACCCCAGGAGGCTGCGGGGTCCTGCTGTGTCTGTGCAGCGTCACCGTACGCCAGGGCTGCCTGTTCAGGCTGGGGGCTCTCGCTTCCAGCGGTGTGGGTGCTGTGCTCGTCCCCTCCGGGCTGGGTGCCGCTAGAGGGGGCAGCGGGGCCGTGGCCGGACCCAGCGTGGGGCTGAGCCCCCGGTGCCCGCACCCACGCGAGGCCCCATCCCGCAGCCAAGTGGCACAAACCCACCGGGAGCCCCCAGTGCTGGTGGCTGGGGCCGTCGATGCCGCTGCAGCCGAGCCCGTCCTCGGCAGCGTGCAGCGGTGCAGGATGTTGCCCAGACAAGTCAGCAGAGCCGCCGCAGCCTGTGCAGCCCTTTCTCAGCTGCTGCCTCCGCCTTTTCCCCTGCTTTCATCTCGCCTTGCGGGGGCCTTGTGTTTACCCCTTCGTGCGCGGGAGCTGCCCCAGTGCAAACGGGTTGGGCCTGCAGGCACGGGGGCTGCGGGTGCCCAGGGCTGAGCCACCAAGGTCAAATTACTGAGCTCAGTAATTTTATCGCTTGTCTCCCTGGTGTTGGTGAGGTGCAGGCAGAGGAGTTGGGAAAGCTTTGAGAGCCCAGAGAAGAGCAGATTTGCAGCTCTCCTCCGTGGTGGGGCTGGGCTTTGTGGGCTGAGTGGGGTTGACCCTTCCCATAAACACGGCCGGCAGCAGCCCCTGAGCTGGAGCAGGCACAGCTGCCTGGCCCTGGGCTGCTCTGCCAAGCACAGCCCGGCTGCGGTGCAGATGGGTCTGCAGTAGCCGTGTGTTCGAAGGGAAATGGTTCACATCCATGGCTCGGCATGGGATCGCCCACTGGCCTGGAAGAAATGATCATGGCACGTCCTGGGAGCAGCAGGACAAGGCTGCTGCCCTGTGCCCCTGCTGTGCCCTCTCCCTCCTTGGCCAGAACTCCTCCGGTCCCCACGGCAGCTTAGGAGTGCAGTAGGGCCTCCTTTCTAGCTCCTCTCCAGTTTTAACCAAATTGGCCCCTGGTTTCCAAAGCTGGGGACAAGAGACAGGGATTACACGAGCCCTCAGAAACCAGCTCCCGGGGAGCAGGGTCTCGGGTTCTCTCAGATGCATCTGAACCCACGCTCAGGGGACACCCAGGGGGTCTGGACAAACCCCAGGTGGGTGCTGAAGGCCGTGTCCCCGCTGGATGAGGACAGGGAAACGTTCCTGGCCAGCGCTGCCTCCCCGAGCAGCAGCTCCGCAGAGGGAAGGTGCTGCAGGGTGTGATGCCAGGCTCCAAAACCCTTCAGCCCCTCTCTGGGAGCAGCTGCTGGCGATGTGGCAAAGCCCAAGGGGAGGCACGGCACCGGCCAGGCCCTGGCTGAAACGCAGCGGGATATTTGCTGCTGCTCTGTGGTGCTTCAGCTGCACTGGGAGCGCTGCCGTGGCACAGCTGCAAGGTAAGCACGTCGCTGACCCCCACCCCAAGCAGATCGCGGAGGCTGCTGCATACTGAGGACGGTGGTGTGGGGCACCCCTGCAGAGAGGCCAAGGGATTCCTTTCCCATCCCTCTCCCTGCCCCCCCTCGTGCTTCTGGTTTTGGGTTCCGGGGCTCCCTGGAAGGGTGACAGGCTCCTGGGCCAGGGGGATGGCTCATGCAGAGCTGCTCTTGTGGGTTTCTCCCTTTCCCAGTGACTTTAGAAGATCTTGAGGGGTGAGAAAACCCCAAGGCTGCCCAGAGCCTGGCTGTGCCTTGCAAGGTGTGATGCCCCAGACCCCCTCAGTATCGTTCCCTCCAGCACCTCCTGCACTGCACCGCCTCGCCTGCGCCCGGCCTCTTCAGTCCCTGCAGAGGTTGGGGATTAACCACGGCCCAGCTGGGATCATCCGTCTTCCACAGGATGCTTGTGCCAAACCCAGCCCAGCAGTCACCACCTCCGTGTCCCATGAGTTTTGACCAGCTCAACGTGATGGAGCTGGGGACGCTGCCGGATGGGAACGCTCCCTACAGGCTGGCATCCCTGCTCGAAGGCCTTTTTGGGGTGAAGCCTCTCTGGTGAGTATTTGTGCCTTCCCTCGGGGTGGTGCTGCCTGGCTGTGGATTACGGCTTCTCCTCAACCCCGTGGCACCTCTTCCAGCTGGAGAAACTGAGGCAAGGCCACCCTTCCCTGTCCCTTCCACACGTCCCAGTGCCAGACCCGAGCCAGGCCTGTGAGGGATCTTCAGGAAGGATAACCTCTGCCATAGCTGGGGAGTCCCTGGCTGTGGGGTCCCTGCATGGGGGGCAGCCCCGAAATGTGGGTGCAAAGCAGGAGTCAGAAAGCCCAATGCAGGGTTTGTCCCCAGGCAGCTGAAGCAGCCAGGAAATGTCTTGGCTGTGGCTGAACTGGAGCGTGTGTGCTGGATACGTGCGTGTGTCCCCATCCCCTCCCCGCCTGCCCCACAGCAGAACCAGCAATGGCAGAGTCAAACCTCCAGATTTC
>CM021792.1:4756497-4768958 GCA_011076525.1 Nettapus auritus | reverse complement strand
CCGCAGCAAGATGGTGCAGAAGAAGTCGGAAATCCAGGGGTTCCACCGCTCCTTCAAGGTAACGCGGGGGGGGCCGGGCCGGGATGCCGGGGCGGGCAGGGCCGGATCCTGCTCGCTGCGGTGCGGCGCGTTACGCCCCGTCACCTGCCGGGGGGCTGAGCCTCCCCCAAAAGCACCTGGAGGAAGGAAGAAGCTCCGGCCCCAAAGCCGTGCAGGGACAGATCCTGCCCTGCTGTGGTGCTGGGGCGCAGCTCAGCTCCTGGGGAGGGCGTGGAGCGGGCGTCCCCGCTCCCATCCGTGCCCCAAAGCCCCGTGGGGGTGTCAAGCTGCGGCACGGGGCCGCGGCACCCCGGGCACGCAGGTGGGAGAGCGGCACCCACCAGGCCCCGCGGCGGGACCTGCCGTGCAAGAGTCTTGCACGAGGGCCGGATCCCGGCAGCACGGAGCGCACGTCCCTGCTTGCACCGCTGCGGCTGGGCGCAGGCCGTACCCCTGCGTCCGTCCCGGCCGCTGTCAAGGTCGGGGTGCGCGGGAGGGGACGGATCCTGCGGCCACCCCGCTGCTCTCAATGCTGCCTCTTGTCTCGGCGCGGGGCCGGGGCTCCATGGGATCTTTGTTTAGTTTGGCTGCGAGCGCTTCGAGGGATGCCGGGAGATCATCTGCAACCTGCCCGGGTTATTTTAGCTGACACCTAATCCTGCTTTTAAGGCTTTTGGCTGGGTTTTCACTCACCCCCCCCTCGGTGGCCGGGGCCGCGGGGGGCACACCTCGGCCGTGTGATGGAGCTGGTGCGCGGCGGTTGCTCCCCATCCCCCAGACCTTTGTGTGCCGAGGCTGCGGCAGCCGGCACGGGCGGCCTCATCCTGCCCGGGGGGCCGTTTGGGGGGGGGGGGGGGGGGGAGCACACACAGAGGCCCTGATGCTGAGGCCGTGGTGCACAGCATGGGGGGAGGGCTGGCAGACTAGGGTGATGCTTCGTTTTGCAGATTTGGATTTTCATTCTTGGGGTACACATGCCCCCCCCATGGAGGACACCCCAGGAGGCTGCAGGCTGCTGCTGGCTGTTTCTGGCAGTGTGGCTGCATTCCCCGTGGGGCTGGCACCAGGGCGGGTTTGGGAGCCAGGCGCTGTCTGCCCCTCTCCACCCGAGCAGGTTTCGTAACCCTGCCGAGGCCGCTGCCTTTTTGCCTCACCAGCTGGGTGAGGAGGCTGTCACTGTGCCAACGGGGAGCCGGGGTCCTGATGTCCCCGCTGGGTGCTATGATAGGTTTGGGGTCATGGAGGCAGCCTCTCCCCTGCCCTGTACCAGGGTTTGGGCTGGGGGGTCAGCCGCGGTCTGGTCCTGTGCCATGGGTCACAGGTGCCTGTGGGTATGATGCTGGGTGCCCTGGATTTGGGGCTGGTGTGGTGCACGTGGCCCCAGCACCATCCCCGCTGGGAGCCGTGGTCAGACCCTTCTTCCCCTCCTCCCTCGGGCAGCAGCACTGTGTCCATGGTCCTGTGGGAACGGGTGAGCAGCGGGGGTGCTGAGGCCAGGAGCATGTCAGAGGCCATGTCTGTACTGGGACCTCACTCATGTTCTTATTGCCCGCAGGGACAAAACCCCTTCGACCTGGAGTTCGACCAGTCCAACCACCTGGAGCCTGTCTTCAACTTCGAGTGCCCGTCCCGTCCTGGTGAGCAGTGCACGGCTGCGTCCCGGGACGTCCTGTCCCATCCTGGCCTCAGGATGTTGTCCCCTCGCCTCACCCCGAAGGCTTTGGGGAGGGCTGGGTGACGGGGCTGTCCCCGCGGGACTGACGCGGGTGGCTTTGCCCTGGTGCAGACATGCCTTCAAGTCAACCCATCGACATCCCCGATGCCAAGAAAAGGAACAAGAAGAAGAAGCGCTGCAGAGCCACGGACAGCTTCTCCGGCAGGTTCGAAGGTGAGTGGGGTGCTCGGGCCGGGTCGGGTCCGTCCTGCTGTTCCCAGGGCTGGAGACAGACCCGGGAGAAGGGACAGCAACAATGTCCCACGAGGTCTGAGGACTCCATCCTCCCTGCTGGAGGCTGAGGTGACCTCTCCCCTGCCAGATGTTTACCAGCTGCAGGAGGAGGTGCTTGGGGAAGGGGCCCATGCCAGAGTCCAGTCCTGTGTCAACCTCATCACCAACAAGGAGTACGCAGTGAAGGTAACGTGTTGCGTGCCCAGTTCTGCCTGTGCCTCAGTTTCCCTTCCCACCCTGTGTCCCCTGCTGTCCCAGCTCCTGCCACCACCCAGCCCGGTGACCGTGGTCCCATCCCTTAGCCGCGCTCCTCTCCCTGTTAAATTAGGGCAGCCACGTCTCGCAGGGCGGGCGGGGGATTAAATTAAAGCTTGCAACGCAGCCCGCGACACGCGGTGAGGAGGGGCACGGTGCTGCAGGGTGGCGAGCTCCTGGCCCGTGTGTGCCCTCCCCACGGGACTGCGGCCATGGGGGCTGAGGTGGAGGTGGGGCTCTGGAGGCCGTCACCTCGGGGGAAGCGCGTTTTGGGGGAGCAGCAGCTGCTGCAGTTCGCAGCCCCAAGCCAAGGGGCAGCCCCGTGGCCAAAAAGTGCTGTCAGTTTTTGAGGGTGAAACGCAGCAGGAACTTGGCTGCCCCCATGTAATTGTGCACTGGAGAAACTGAGGCAGCGCGGAGGGTGCGTGGTGTCGGGATCCCTGCCTGGCCGGTGGCAGGGACGCGAGCCCTCATCTGCCCATACCAGGGCTGGCGGCGGTGCAGGGCCCTTGGCTGCAGCCCCGTGGGAGGGAGCGACTTGGCAGCTCTGCGGGAACGGCCTGTTCTGCTGCCTTAACCCCTTCGGGCACCCCCAGCCTTCATCAGCCTGGCCCCACGCTCCCCAGCTCTCGTCCTGGGGACCCCCCAAACCCCCTGCCCTGTCTGCAGGGTCCCTCGCTGAGCCCCTCCCGTCCCCTCTCCACATTTCAGATCATCGAGAAGCGCCTGGGCCACATTCGCAGCAGGGTCTTCCGGGAGGTGGAGATGCTCTACCAGTGCCAGGGACACAGGTACTGCGGGGCCAGCCTCGGGCCTCCGCTGGCCTCCCCTCCCTCCCTCTGGCCTCCCTTCGGCCTCGCCCCGAGCATCTCAGGGCCACGAAAAATGTTTCACCATAGCAACGGGGGGCCAGGTTGGACCCGTGCCGAGGGGTGTGCGGTCGGGACAGGTCTGCGAGCAATTAGGGCTGAGTGGGGTGCCCAAAACCCTCCCCCCCCCCCCCCCCCCCCCCCACCCCCCAGAATATGTCTGGGGGGTCTCTGGCTGTTTGGATTCAATCACTTGCGATGCAATTCCCCGCTAGCGCCTGTCCCGCGGCCCCCCCGGGGGACTGAGGCTGGCAGTGGGTTGGTGGGCTCGTGGCGGCAGGGGGGACCCCAACTTCTTTGGGGTTGGCGCTGTGGGCTGATTCTGCTGTCCCTGCAGGAACGTCCTGGAGCTGATCGAGTTCTTTGAGGAGGAGGAGAGGTTTTACCTGGTGTTTGAGAAAATGAGAGGAGGTGAGCACAGCGCTGGGGTCTCCCCGAGGGGCACAGGAATGGTGGCACGGAGCCCGCCCCTGAGCCCCCGCTCTGTTCTCGCCCACCGCAGGCTCCATCCTGACCCACATCCATCGGAGGCGCCACTTCAACGAGCTGGAGGCCAGCGTGGTGGTGCGGGATGTTGCCAGCGCCCTTCACTTTCTGCACAACAAAGGTGAGCTCGGGGCTGCGGCCCTTGCCCCTGTGGGGTTGGGGGGGGGCACGGGCACCCCCTCATGTCCACCTGACCTGGGGATGCCCTGGCACCTCACGGGGTCAGGCCCAGATCCATCACGAGGTGTTTGGTGGTGCCGAACCTGTTCCTCCAGTCAGGCTGACTCGAGGCCAGCAGCAATTTCTGCCCTTCCCCATGACACAGGCGGCGATTTGGGGTGGGGAGGGCTGGGGGGGGCTCCCTGTGGTTGCACCCGAGCCCCTCCCCACAGTGGAATCGGGGTGATTTTGGCCCCTCGTTGACTCCATTTTGTCTCCTCTCCCCCTAGGAATAGCACACAGGGATTTAAAACCTGAAAATATTCTGTGTGAGAGCCCAGACCAGGTGAGCAGGGAGCAGCCAGCTGGGGCTTGTGGCTGTGGGGGGGGAGCTCATCCCCATCCCCAGGGGTCACCAGCTGCCTGCCCCCCCCAGGTGTCCCCGGTGAAGATCTGCGACTTCGACTTGGGGAGCGGCATCAAGCTGAATGGCGACTGCTCCCCTATCTCCACCCCCGAGCTGCTCACCCCGGTAAGGCCATGAGCCTGCACCCCTGGGTGCCCCGAGCCTCCCATGCCCTCTACCCCCCCCCCCTTGCCCCCACGTTATGGGGCCGGGGTTGCTCTCAGCACCTGTTGCGCTCAGCCACCCCCTTTGCTTTCTGGTGGGGTTGTGGGAAGCGGTGTTACCCCGATACCGCTCCGAATGTGGGGAGCGCGTCTGGGGGGGGAACAGCAGCCTCAACCCCCCCGTTCCTCGCCGGGCCGATGCTGGCAGGCGAGGCCGGGCTTGCGTAATGCGCTCACGAGGGGGGGGCCCTGCACGGCGCGGGGGGGCTGGCACGTAGCCCGGGCTGCCGCGAGCCTTAGCAACAGCCAGCCCCGGCGGAGGCGGCCGCGGAGGCTGGTGGGGAGGGGTGGAGGCTGGGGGGAGGCCGCTGTGATATCCTCCCCCCTGCCCCGTCTCGGTCTTATACGGGGGGCTCCCTGCTGCGGGAGGCTGCTTGGGTGCAATGGGGGCACCCTGAAAAGCTCTGGGGGGCGTGGGGAGGTGTTATGAGGACACCCCCCCCCTTCAAAGCTGGTGCCCGCCCTGGGGTGAGGGAAGCCCTGCTGCCCTTATCGCAGCAGCGAGGCCCCACGCAGGGCGTCACCGGTGTTTTTTTTGGCACCGCTGTTTTATTGGCACGGGGCAGGGGACAGCAGAGCCCAGCTGATGCAATGCAGCAGCAGTGTGTGTGTGTGGTGGGGGGGGCACAAAGCACCCAAATGTTCCCCTCCCCCCCCCCCCCGCCCCTCATTCCTGCCTTATCCCTCTTCCCAGGGGAGCACCCGAATTTCCTGGGTGTCACGAGTTGCCCATTCTCAGCCCTGGGGGAGCTGTGGCTGTGGCTGCCCCGGGCCCGGCAGGGTTAAGGCTGTGCAGCGTGCCGGAGGGAGGGCGGCGCATGTTTTTCTGCTGCGGCATCAGCTGCTGGCGCGGCTGGGGCGATTATCTGCTGCCTGCAGCTTTTCTCTGCCCTCGTCACAAGGCCGGCACAGTCACGTGCGCTGGAAAGCCCCAGAGTCCTGGGGAGGGGACGGCAAAAAGGGACGCGGGGCCTCGGAGGCATCCCCGCTGGCATCAGCTATTAACTCCTGCCACGGCGGTGGAGGAGGAGTGGGATTGTTCTCAGACCGGGGTGCTGGGAGGGGGCTGTGTCCCTTGGGGCTTGTTTTTTGGGGTGACCCTTCGGTGGCAACCTGCCCCACGAGGGAGGGACAGCTCTGCAGCATCCCCCGCATAGGGAATTTGGGGACCTGATTTGGGGACCCCATGCTTACCCCCGCAGTGTGGCTCCGCTGAGTACATGGCCCCAGAGGTGGTGGAAGCCTTTAACGAGGAGGCATCCATCTATGACAAGCGCTGCGACCTGTGGAGCCTGGGCGTCATCCTGTACATCATGCTCAGCGGGTACCCCCCCTTCGTGGGCCACTGTGGCTCTGACTGCGGCTGGGACCGCGGCGAGGCCTGCCACACCTGCCAGGTGCGCCCAAAACCCCCCAAACCCACTCCACAGTGTCCCGTCCCCCCCCCACGCACCTTGTCTGGATGTTTTTTCCTTTATTTCTGCCCCCCTCCCCCAGAACATGCTGTTTGAGAGCATCCAGGAAGGCAAGTACGAGTTTCCCGACAAGGACTGGGCGCACATCTCCTTTGGAGCCAAAGACCTCATTTCCAAGCTGCTGGTGAGGGATGCGAAGAAGCGGCTCAGTGCGGCCCAGGTCCTGGAGCACCCTTGGGTGCAGGGGGTAAGTGCTGCCTGCTTCCCCCCACACACACACCTCAATGCAGCACCCCCAAAAGCTGGGGGGTGGCCTGCAGGATGCCCAGCTCTGAGCGGCTCCATCTCGTTGCAGTGTGCCCCGGATAACACCCTGCCGACCCCCATCATCCTGCAGAGGTGAGCGGGGGTGTGCGTGTGCTGGGGGGGGCTGGAATCACAGAACCGTGATTTGGGTTGGAAGAGACCTCGAAGCCCACCCTGTCCCATCCCTGCCATGGGCACGACCCCACCAGCCCAGGCTGCCCCCAGCCCCATCCAGCCTGGCCTTGGCCACTGCCAAGGATGGGGCACCCACAGCTCCTCGGGGCAGCCTCAGCCAGGGCTTCACCGCCCTCGGGGAAGAATTTCTTCCTAATATTGGCTCTAAATCAACTTTTAAATTAAAACCAATTCCCATAGAATCGAAGGCTCCTGGCTCATGCTGCTTTTGGAGGGGTTCTGCCACAGCTCTTGTGCCCTGGGCAGTGGTCACAATGTGTGATTTGGGTTCGAGCCATGTTTCTGGCACTGTCCAGCCCAGTGCCATGTGCATGTGGGGTGAAGGACCCCCAAAACATGGACTCAGCCTCCCTCCACCTGCACCCCTAAACCCCTGCTCTCCCCCTCAGGAACAGTAGTGCCAAAGAGCTCACCTCCTTCGCCGCCGAGGCCATCGCTGTCAACCGCCAGCTGACACAGCGTGATGAGGATGAGGAGGAGGAGGAGGAGGCGCGACCCATCATCATCAAAGCTACCTCATGGGCCATGCAGCTCTCACCCCCCTCTGAGTCCAAGCTGGCCAAGCGGCGGCAGAAGAGCAGCCTGGCCAAGGCGGTGGCCGCAGGGCAGCACCTGGTGGCCCCGCTGGTCCTGGTGGCTGACCAGGCTTGAGCCCCGCGCCACTCCCCCGCATCCATGCCCTTCCCAGCCTCTCCTCTTCTTCTCTCTCCAACCCTCCCCAGCCCCCCCTCCCCAAAAACCAACACTGTTTCTAGCTGGTGACAAGATCAGGACTCGTCCTGTTGGCTGGTTTCCAAGGTTTTGCTGATCTTGTAGGGCTGGGGCTGGGAGGGGTTTGTTTAAGATCTTTTTTTTTTTTTTTTTTTTAAGGTATTAAATCAAGCGTGAGGTTGCTTCATCCAGGGCACACTCAAGGACATCTGACAGACACACGGACTTTTGTTTCTCGACTCTTGGTTTCTCCTCTGACATTTCCATCCCCCCCCACCCCAACACCAAAGGACTCTTTTTATCCGCGGCTGCTTTGACGATTTCAGCTCATTTCATACTGTGAACAAAAGCCCCTCGGTCGCGTTTCCAACAACAGTAGCAGCACTTTAACCTCGGCTCCCTCTGGAGCTGCAGGTTACCCCTGATGTTGGGGAGGGGGCACACGGGGGGGACCATCCTGTCCCAGCTGTGCTTTCGGGGACACGCTGGCATTGTGCAGGGAACTGCAGTGGCCAGAGGGGACGGTGCTGGTGCGGGAGCAGCATCCCATCCCATCCCTCTGCCTGAAACCCCAGCTTGCAAACCTACCCCCTCTCCCCCCCGGCAGCCAGCTTCCAGAATAAGCTATTCACTCACTTTATCCTTTTAATTTTTAATTGTTATTGTTGGTTTTAAACTGCTAGCTGTGCTTCTCTACAGGGCACGGAGAAATGTCTTCCTTTCTGCCCTCGCTCTGGCAAGCGGCTCCGGGGGTAAGGTCAGAGCGTGGGGAGATGCTCGGAGTGGCCCCATTGTGGTGCTTCTGCACTGGAGGGGAGGGTTGTGCACCCCTGGCTTTAGAGCAGTTGGAAATCCAAAAGAAAACAACCCTTTGGGAATAACGGGGTGCTCCATAGGTATGAACAGGAACCCCCCTTACGCAGGGACCTGCTGCAGGGCGGCATGACCCAGCCTGGCTTCGGGCTGGCCCTGAGGCTGCGGTGGCAGAAGGGGGTGCCCTGGGGGTGGCAGCAGCACCCAAGGGTCCCCGCAGGGTTGCTGGGCTGGAGGGTTTGGGGTCAGGGTGACAGTGGTGCAGGGTCTGCAGGGCAGCTGGGGAGAACTGGCTGCGTGCAGTGCTGGTCACGGTGTGCGTCTGCACCTCCCTCGGACCCTGCTGTGGGAAGGCAGGGGTGCAGGCAGGGGGAGGGCTGGGAGATGCTGGATCGAAAAGCCCATGCGTGGGGTCAGAGCCAGCTCCTGCAGCCAGTGGCTGTCCCTGTGTCCTGTCCCATCCACCCCCCCCCCCATCCCTTCCCATCTGAGCACGGGAAGGGAGGATGCCCCATTTGTTTGCAGTCTCCCCCCTCTAACTCAATGCTTGGAGCTTTATATTGTCATAAAAAAGCAACCTCGACCCATCATCTGCACAGTGAAGGTTGTGGGAGCTCGCTTTGAGCCAGGGAAGAGATTTCCCCGGGTCTTTAGCTGAAGACAGCCGCTGTCTCTGGGGGAGAGGGGGAGGTTATCCTTTTTGTTTTAAGACTGCTGACAGCAATACTATGCAATACGTGTTGTTTTTTGTTTCAGGGAGGTGTGTGTGAGTTATCTTGGGAGACAATGATTGAGGTGGTGGTGGCATCTGGGGCAGGGACCGGCTTTTCTCGCCCTCCTCGGCCCTTCTGCTGAGCAGCATCAGTGGGCCGGGGGCAGCAGCCCACCCCCTCCCCAAAACCACCCTGCCCCCTGATCCACCCTCTCCCCCGGGTGCCCGGTCCCACCACTCAGGTGGGAACCCCTCCGGAGAGGCCTCCTTTAAAAGAAAAAAAAAATCCATCTTGATTGTACATTACTTTTTATAGCTTATTTTGTTTTATCAGTTGTAGATAATTCCTTGTTGTCTTATATTAAGAAATACTTGAATGATGTACAGTACGCGATGCCTTGAGCTGGTATTGTGAAAGCTATTGTTAATGCTGCACGCCGCAGCCTTTTTTAAAAAAAAAAAAAAAAATTGTGGGATGGGGATGGTGGGGAATGGCTCTGAAATTTTTGTCCCCCCATGGTTTTGTTGGCAAACAGCATTTCCCCTTCTTCCCACATGCAAGACCTATATTTTTACGTACATGCACTCTTCTGAAGGCTCGCCGGTGCGTTTTGGCTCGGGGTTTGGTTTGGTGGTGTGGTTGTGGCGCGTGGCAGGGTCTCTGCGTCTGTAAGGATGTTTGATGCCTCCAGGCCTGGGGGGTTGCCTCTGGAGCACCTCCGCCCCCGTGGGTGCTTGGTGGCAGCAGCAGCCACCCACGGGTGCTGGGCATGATGCTTATGCCAGGCAGATGCTTCCCTGTGCTGTGCTCCGTGCCCAGTTCCCCAAAGCCCTTTGGTCTCCCCCTGCTCGTGCAAAGCCTCCCCCATAGAGCATCTGTCCTGGAAACCAACTTTTTTTTTTTTTTTTTTTTTTTTTTTTAAAGCTGGAAACTTTAAGCGTTTTGGCTCCCCCTCCTCCCCCCTTCACCCCCTCCCCTTCAGCCAACTAACTCGACTTAGGACTGGTTAGAAACTTTTACTGTGAAGCTAACTTTTTTTTTTATCGAAATAGGAGAAACTTTCTCCACTTTACAATTGATGAAGACTGCCAAAGCTGGTTCGACAAGAGTCACGTTAACGCACTGTTGGTTTGTACACAGGCAGCCTCTGCTCGGGGGCTGGCTGGAAAATAAAAATGAAAACAAACAAAAAAAAATTAAAAAGGAAAAAAAAACAAAAAACAAGCACTTTACTGTATGTACCAGGTGAACTGATACAGCTGAATTGAAGTTTTCCTTTATAACAATTGTTGATGCCAGAATTTTGTATTCTGTTTTGTAAGAATTTAATAAAAATGCGTTGAGACCTACCGGAGAGCTGGGTCACTCCTCCCAGCTCTGCTTTGTGATCGCTGTGGGGTGGGAGGGGGAAACCGCGGCCAGGAGAAAGTGCCTGGTTGGTGTCACCCTCTGGTGGTGCCCTACCTGGGGCTTGGGGGCAGCCTTCATGATGCTGCTGTCCCTACAGAGGGCTTCATGCTTGCTGCTTGAAAAAAGGCTCAGCTGCTTCCTGGTCCAGTATCTGGATCTGTCTGGGGTGGCTGGGCAGTGTCCTCTCCCAGGGGTGCTTGGGTGGCACCGGAGCTGAAGGCCCCTGGATGGGGATGAGCAGGGGGTGCCCCAAGGTCCTGCTTGACAAACCTGATCTCCTTCTATGACAAGGTGACACACTTACTGGATGAGGGAAAGGCTGTGGATGTGGTCTACCTTGACTTCAGTAAAGCATTTGATGCCGTTCCCCACAGCATTCTCCTCAGGAAACTGGCTGCCCATGGCTTGGACTGGCATACACTTCATTGGGTTAAGAACTGGCTGGATGGCTGGGCCCAGAGAGCTCTGGTGAGTGGAGTCAAATCCAGTTGGAGGCCGGTCACTAGTGGAGTCCCTTGGGGCTCAGTACTGGGGCCAGTTCTTTTTAATATATTTATCAATGATCTGGATGAGGGGATCGAGTGCACCCTCAGTAAGTTTGCAGATGACACCAAGTCAGGTGCGTGTGTTGATCTGCTCGAGGGTAGGAAGGCTCTGCAGGAAGATCTGGATAGGCTGGACCGATGGGCCAAGGCCAACGGTATGAAGTTCAACAAGGCCAAGTGCCGGGTCCTGCACCTGGGACACAACAACCCCAAACAGAGCTACAGGCTGGGAGATGTGTGGTTAGAAAGCTGCCTGGCAGAGAAGGACCTGGGAGTTTTGGTTGACAGTTGGCTGAATATGAGCCAGCAGTGTGCTCAGGTGGCCAAGAAGGCCAACAGCATCCTGGCTTGCATAAGAAACAGCGTGGCCAGCAGGTCCAGGGATGTGATTGTCCCCCTGTACTCGGCTCTGGTGAGGCTGCACCTCGAGGACTGTGTTCAGCTTTGGGCCCCTCACTACAAGAAGGACATGGAGGTGCTTGAGCGAGTCCAGAGAAGGACTGCAAAGCTGGTGAAGGGTCTGGAGAACAAGGCTTACGAGGAGCGGCTGAGGGAGCTGGGACTATTTAGCCTGGAGAAGAGGAGGCTCAGGGGTGACCTTATCGCACTCTATAGGTACCTGAAAGGAGGCTGTAGCGAGGTGGGGGTTGGTCTGTTCTCCCACGTGCCTGGTGACAGGACGAGGGGGAAGGGGCTAAAGTTGCGCCAGAGAAGATTTAGGTTGGATATTAGGAAGAAATTCTTTACTGAACGGGTTGTTAGCCACTGGAATAGGCTGCCCAGGGAAGTGGTTGAGTCCCCAGCCCTGGAGGTCTTTAAAAGACGTTTAGATGTAGAGCTTAGGGATATGATTTAGGGGATGATTTGTTAGTGTTAGGTCAGAGGTTGGACTTGGTGATCTTGTAGGTCTCTTCCAACCTATACTTTCCTGTGATTCTGTGATTCTGTGATCCATCCCCATCCTGCTGAGCTGTGTCTCTGGAGCCATCGCACTGTGACCCTGGGCATTTCTGCAGCATCCAGCCCTCTGCTCTCCTCTTCCTGCCTTGTGCATTCTTCTCCCAGCCCCATCACCCTCCTTCCCCTCTCGTGTTGTCTCCCCTGGCCTTGGCCTGTCAGCTTTCTGCTCCAGAAACACTCCCTTTTTCCATGGTCTGTCCCTCGAGAGGCTGGGTGGATCCCAGGCAGATGGGGTCAAAGGTTTCTGCTCTGGGCATTAACCTCGGCAAACTGCTTCCCCCACGAGGTCCCCCTTCCTCTCCACCGCCCCCAAAAAGCGCCCTGCGGTTGGACACCGGGGCAAAGCACGTGTGGGGAAGGGCAGCTCTGAAAATAGCCAGGCCCTGAGCTGAAATAACCTGCGCTGCTTGGGTGCTGCAGCATCGGCCCAAAATAGTTGCTTGTGCTGAGACAAGGGAGCCGTTAACGTGGCTGCGACGCTTCACGGTGACAAACATCCCGCAGTGGGAAAGGCGATGGTGTTGGCTGTGCTGGTGGCACCCGGATGACAGGGCAGGGCCTGTGGCCTTGGTGGGATGCAGTAACTCGTGTCACTGGAAGTGGTGTCGGTGTTTTGTTGGCTCACCACACTGGAAGTGGTGTCAGTGTTTTTGGGGGACGAAGCATGGCTGAGCTGGTGACGGTGGACAACCCACACCTTGTCCTGCTTGGACGAAGCTTTTTGTAAGGACCGTGGGCTCCTTGCTGGTCACCAGCCCCAGAACCACCCTGAGCGTGCAGAGAGGGAGGAATGAAGGCTTTGCATTGGAAAAATAAATAAATAAATAAATAAAAATGAGTAGTTTTCCTTTTTCTATGTTTAAAATGTTTCACAGTACAGGGCAGGGAAGGAAAGAACTCCTGCATGTTTTGCAGTAGATTACCGCACCCGTCCAGGCAAACAAAACAAACCAATTAGAGTGTTTTTTTTTTTTTTTTTTTTTTTTTTTTTTTTTTTTTTTTTTTTT